>BGPR01000001.1:5113521-5151721 GCA_013235015.1 Araneus ventricosus
ATGTGTGGAAGAGTGATAACTGTTGGCGGTGGCGATGGGAAATGTGTAAACTGTAGATGGTGGCAATTGGAAATGTGTAAACTGTAGATGGTGGCAATTGGAAATGTTTCGAAATGTGATAATTCTGGGTGGTTTAGTGATGTATGAACTGCCAAAACTGAGGGTAATGTGAAATGAATCAAGACATTGGTCATTGAATGGAAGTGTGACAGCTGTGGGTACTTGCAGTGTGGAGTAAGATTTCGAGTATGTTTGTTAGTGTACCGAGAGCCAGGGAAAAATTCCCGTGGTTATATTACATTGTCGAAAATTTATTTTGAAAAAGTATGTGAGTATGGAAATAATTTACGGAATAAAACGGAACATTGTTTACTTACGAAATGAACTATTCTATATGCATTTCGCTTATCCGCATTCTGGAGACAAATGTAATATGAAAGTTTTAACCTCTAAGTAGGATTTGAATTTCTTCTGGCAAGATGTCTTTCATCATGTTAAAAGTCGGAATTCTGTAACAGGTTTTCATTCTTGCAACAAGAGTTCTACATGGTTTCTAAACGGGTATGTATCTTCCCTATTGGTAAGAATGGTTGATTTCCAAATTGTTCTTCTACACTGATGTGCAAGTCTTAAAGCAAGGATTCACTGAGCAATGCAGATTTTCATGGACCAATTGTCCAATAAGACCGACTTCATTAACATACTCAGATTCACGAAAGCCTCGAAATTCGTTTTTTTATAGAAATATTGGCATTTAGTTTTGTTTATAAAAAGTGCATAAGTGTAGTCGGTAGTAAATAGATCTGCATGCATTAGCCTATTTCTATTTAATCTGGAAAATACTTTATCTAAAAGTCTTCTCTGGTCACCAAAGGTTAAGTTAAAAAACATAGTAGTTGGGTATATTAGTGTAAATATCTTTCAGTCTTTGGTTTAATTAGTAGTATCAATAGTTTCTTGATGTATTTATCCAACAAACCGCAGTTTTCACATACCTGTTGCAAGGCCTATTTACGAGAACGATACAAAGAGTTAAAGCTTTCGTACTACAAGATGCGTTTCGAAGAAAATGAGGCATCTGAGTGTAAAGTTGATATTTCTCTTTAGCTTAGAGGGTAAGGATAAATGTCACTTTGGCTGATAAATCAACCACTTATTACACCTTCTAAAGCGGTGCTTAATATTTTAATCCAGTGCCACTTTCAATTTTTTTTTTTTTTTAGAATATTTGCGCTATACCCGCTTTCCTTTACTGATGAAGCTGGAATAGATGAAATCGAGTATTTAAAATTCCATTCATGGATCAAGAGTAAGACATGATCAAGAGTATGACAAGTTTAATTAAAATCAGAGAACAGCAGAGAGAATTGGATGCTAAGCCTGTTCAAACATCTTATGACTTTGGTATTTATTTTAATGTTTTACAATCGTTAAAGTGTTTCCTCCAAATTCAGTATCCAATCGGCCGAATAGTAGCGGTTTGCTGCACCGAGTTAAATCTGTGAAGAGAATCTTTCATAATGCTAAACATTAAGCTTCGGTATCGTAATTTTCTCGATTTCGCAATTTTAGCCAAATATCAGACTCGCTACCAGGTATATCTTTATTAAATTTGTGAACTAAAATTTTAAATTTTAGCAGCTGTTGAATCTGTTTGAAGTATTAATTGAATCAAAAAATAGCTTTCTTAATCATTAAGAAAAACTAAATTTAATTTATAATGAAATACCGGAGTCTCCCAATGAATTCAATCCTCTAATCGGTAACTTTTTAGATATCCAAGGTCTGGAGCAGTGTAATCCAATGACTGTTGAGTCATAAAATCCACAACAAACCAATCGGTAACTTAATCTGATTGTAATTATGATTGCAGGCCACTTTTGATGGAATAATTTATTGAAGTTATAGAAATAACACTCCTCTGTGTGTGGTTTCTCGAAAGCAATGAATTGAACGAAACGCTTAAAAGGATTTAAGATTCTATGGAAAGGCTAGAAGAATTCAGGAATAAGCACCCTGACTAAAAGTGAATATGAAAAAAAAAAAAAAAAAAATCGCTGATCATACACTGGCTACCAATCTCATCTTCAATTCATTTCAAGCCAAGTAAAACTCTAAAAAGGGTAATTATTTTTTGATTTGTGAAGTTTCTTACCATCTGGAATTGAGTTTTTTCCCTTTTTCTTGAAATAAAATTTAGCTTAATTATCTTTCTATAATGGTTTGGAGCATCTATCAATTCCAACTTATGCTTTTTACCATAGTCCTGAAATTTCAATATCCATGCACTTTTAAATGCAAGCTTGTCGGCTTCGTTTTCTTGGATTTCCATATTTACGATTAACTATCGACGTATACGACGAGAAACTCTCTCGTCACATAAAATGACTGGATTGACCCAACATCAAACGCGAATCGGTCTTAAAAATCTTTTTTGTTTATGGATTGATAGTCATTATTAATTACTTTGCTAAAACCCGGATTCGTGAGTATGAATCGGCACAAATTGGCACCTGCCGCACATTCACGGGTTTAAAAACAAATTTCCAATTATGATCTGTGGTTTCTCACTACCCATCTCTTACACAGAAATTGAAATGCACGCATGATTTTCATAAATGCAAAAACATTTCAAACATTCGTGTGAAACTAATTTAGGAACTCCACACAAGCAGAGCTAAGACACTAGGCATCCATTGGATATTGCATTTAAGATTTGTTGGAAAATTCAAAGGTTAGTTTAGATGTATTAACAGCCTTCGTGTAGCTGCGAAGACTGGACACTTTGAGGCGGAGCTCGTAACTCTGACCCGTGGTCAGATGACGAGCACGAAAACTGAGCCGGCTCCCTCTTTTCAGGAAAATCCTGAAATGAGATAGACTTAGTTCAAGCACTTTCGTTGAAATGAGCATCAAAATTCATTTGACCACCGAGATTTTAACTAGTGTTCTAAAAAATTAACATCCACGAACTTAAGACCGGGATATATATAATTTATCTTATTAGGCTGCAATTTTTAAGTTGAAATTCTTTACTGAAATTTGTCGAAGCTGTTTAGTTACAAACCGGATGTGAAATGCTACGAATTCTTTCGAGTGTGGTGGAGATGGTTTTGTTCATGTCTTCTGTAATTTTCCGTCATTGTATTATAGCTTAAGTTAAGGTATTTTAAACTAATTGAAAGTTTCTATACAGCGTTAAAATTTCTTTCCCCATCTCGAATCAAAGTGGAAAAGCACTCTCGCCGAATATTTTGGAAATTTCCGGAAGTCATTTTTTGTGATGCTAGCATTTTTTTGGAAATGTTTACTATAATTACTAAGAATCATCAAATTTTTAAAAATCTAATTTTGCAGATGTTTTTAGAAAGCATTATGAACACATCCTACGATATTCTAGATAACGTAAAACATCTGACATGGGATTGAACTAGGTTTAACTGCTATGAAATAACGTGGGCAAGCTCGTTTGTAGTCTGGTGTGACTGAGCAAACACGTTCTGAATAGTGCCCTGGTTCATTGTTGATAAATGAACAAAAGATTCCTCGACATTCTTTAGCGAGAAGACTTTCAATATTATCTTCGATTCTAAGGGATGGTAAGGAAGCGAGAGTTAAACTGTCATTAATTCACGTCAAAATTTTGCAAGACTGCTATCTGAAAATGATTTCAACTTCGTTACAGGAATTTGCTATACTTTAAGCACTAACTTCTTTGACAATGCAAGCGGAAAAGTTACAAAAATACACCTTCTGTCGTGAATGTAGCATGTCTATCTTGAGTGTTTGAAGGAGGAATTGAAACATTTATTAATGTTTGAATGTACGTGCTACGCTACGCACCGTGTTACACATGGTTTATCTTCAGAATGAGGAAAAGACCTTATGAAAGGAAATTTTTTCCAAGTGTCTGTTTTAGCCTTTTTCAACTCAGCGGGAGATTATGCCATCGGCTTGGATTCTGTTGCAGATGCTACCTGTACCAGGAAATCGAAAGAAGAAAGTTATGTTGACGGAGTTGGAAGTTTAAGAATTTTAAATGATTAAAAGGTTCAACGAAGAATCTCATAACAAAAAGTTAACTCTTCCACATTTAAAGATTTCTAAAATGAAAGTTTTTTTTGAGAAGTCGTACGAAGGATGAAATAAGAAAAATGTGATTTGAATTAAAGAATGAAAAAAAAACCCGAAAGTTCATGGGATTCCAAGAAATCTAAAGATTCATAATCTGAATAGCAAACTTACGTTAGTCGCAACCAGCAAGAATCGATTTGGAAGTTTCGACTCTTCAAAATCGGAGTTTAGTAGTGCAGGAATGGAAAGTGAAAGTTGTTGGGAAAACCGACTCTTTTTCGATGCCACTATCACTCTGAAGTTGTTGAGTATTCTATTTTTGAACTGCTTGTCATTTTTAACTATTCCAAAATATTTCCCCAGCTTTGAAATAGTCCTACCAACTGATACAGGGTTTCTTCTTCGAACCTCAACTGTAAAAAGTAAACTGTTCCAAATATAAGTGCAAGTAAAACATGTTGCTAGATGTAAAGAAAAAGAGGATTCTACGTCTTTGCTTGTTTAGATCAAACGTAACGACAAAGAAGCGAATTTATCTGCAGTTGCTGACGAAAGAGCAGAAATTTTGTGGAAAAACTGTTGCCATTCATTGGTACCTTTTTCTAGAATGACATATTTGGCAATTGAACGACTGACTTCTGAATTCCAGACCCATCAAGAAATGACCAACTTTCTTGGATACACGGGGAATGTTTTCTTGGGCTATGGACGGAAGTGCCAGCACACCAATGACTCGGGTAAGTTCCTCTTTTGATATTTTAAAAATCCTGTCGCTTTTTTCTGTTTTGCAAGGTTTTTATCGACTGTACCAGTCGGCACATTCACATGGGACGTATTAAGACGCATCAAAATCTTAGTCAGACTCGGTAGATGTTTCAACGTGATATTTTAGAAAAAAATATTTTTAAAAATATCCTATAAATCAGTTCCAGATATCGATAATTATCTCGGTGAATTTGAAACATTCTAAGTGAAAGGGAAATTTCTGTTGTGTTGGACCTCCATCTATGTTGAAATCTTGAGAAAATTCTGTTTTCAGGTAGCTGAAAGCCATCCAACATTTCAACGCTTCTATTTTTCGCGGCTTACTGACATAAATTGCTGAGCTCTGTTTATCGTCAATGACCATTTTTAAGCTTGCTTTTACTATATAGATTCCTATTCTATACAATCCAAATTTTTTTATTTTTTCAGAACTCGCACAGTGAGACCGAAAGAAGTTGGGTCAGTTGGAATCTCATTGGTGTCGTTTTCTTGTTTAATGGCCTATCCACCTAGTGATCTGGTTTTTGTATTCCAGACCCAACTTTAAATGACGCCGATACTTCCGGATGCATTGAGGCTGGTTCATCGGGTGTTACTAGCTATTCGAGGATTTGGGTAAGTTCCTAATGGCCATGTAAAACAAAAGTGGATTGATTTTTTTTTTAAAGATTTTCGTTGGCTACGTCAATAATAGTGTACTCGGAGCCATCGGAAACTTCTAAGCAAAACTCAGTAAATATCTCGACGTGATCTTCAGCTAAAATGTTTTGCAATTTTTATCAGATAAAAAGCTTACAGAAATTGAGTTTGCTTGATTGTATATGAAAGTATTTCCTGATTGAAAGGGTAGTTTCTACAGTTTTAAATTTCATTAATATTAAAATCCCTAATAAACAAGGGCAGATCTAGGAATCCGTTATGGGGGGGGCTACTGTGGAAAAATTTGTTTTTAAATTTTAAGAATTACTTAATTGAATTATTAATTTCAGATTAATTAATTTTAATTAGCAAAATTTAATCAATTAAAATTTAAAATGATTTCGTTAAATAAAATTTAAACTTTAATTGGTTTAATTTTAATTCATTAAATCTAATTTATTAAATATATACAAGGGTGGATCTAGGAATACGTGAAGGACACTATGGAAATCTATTTTTCATACTTTTAACTTAAAAAATGCTATACAGTCAACTAAAATAGTTTCATTTCAATTTTTTTTTACTCAAAGTTTTGTCCTCTTCATAAGATTACCAATTAGTCGTGGCCAAACTCATTGACTTTTTCTTGCAAAATATGTCAACCTAACCAAACATTTTCCTAGCAATATTAAGAATTCTGATTTTAATTGAAACTTCGAACTTTAAAGGAACTTTTCAAAGCTGCATGAATATCATTGTGGATTGCATTCTTCGATGGTACAAGACCTTCCAGAGGTAAAATCCCATGAAAGTTTGGGTAAAACCGTAACTCAAATTAGAAAATAAAATGATCAACTATAGGTATAAATATCACTCCTTTTAAATATTCAGCATTGCTTGAAGGAACAATTTCTCTGGTTGTTTCCTTGCCACATGTTCTAGGAACCTTCATTTCACTATTAATATCGTCAGAATACACTTGTGTACAAAAGTTAAGCATAATTGGTAAAACCGAACAAATTTGGAGTTAATACGGGTACAATGGTTCAAAATCAGTGATGGAGAATTGCAGGACGTAGGAACTCGCGTTTTACGGTGAAAATTGGTCACGATGGCTTTCAGGAGAAGAATCGGAAAATTATTTGGGACCATACCGTTGAACAGAAAGCTGACGATGATTTGTAACTTTCATCAATGGTTTTGTTTGCTGGGTGTAATTCTTAGTTTTTCGTAAAAATAGCACTGTTATTCGGGGAGATAAAACATTTTTAAAGAAATTCGCAGTTTCTTCGCCTGTTTTTTGTTTATAACATTTAGTTTTAAACCATATTACACATAACTTTCAGAACGCGTGGCAATATATTAGAAGAACATTATATTAAAACCAGATAATAACCAGGCGTTGCTCGGGATCCATATTTTTTCATATGCCCACCTCCGTTTCTTTTTTCCCTACAAATATTGTCGGTAACTTTCTCCAATAAACGCAAT
This sequence comes from Araneus ventricosus, assembly GCA_013235015.1. Taxonomy (NCBI): domain Eukaryota; kingdom Metazoa; phylum Arthropoda; class Arachnida; order Araneae; family Araneidae; genus Araneus; species Araneus ventricosus. The sequence continues at coordinate 5,120,491 of BGPR01000001.1, forward strand.
TTGCCTCCGAATCCTTTCTTGTTGCATTAAAAATTTCAAATCTAGTCTTTTCACTAACTTATAAGAGTGGTTTGAACGAAAACGCAAGAAGCTTGCAAAAACATTTGTTTTAAACTTTTAAACAGTATACCGTATAATAAATAATACATCTTTATAATAAATTCTACTGTACAGAATTTTCACAGAATTGCTGACTAAGAACATAAACTTAAATTCTTTAGAACGAACAAAAAGTTAATAAAATATACGTTGCAAAATAAAACGTCAAAAGACAAATGTGAGGAAAAAATGTAAGAAAATATTTTTTTCCGATGTTTAAAATAAATTAAAACGCGGAAGCATCACATTTCTGCAATCGTTACGCGAATTGTTTGCAAAAGAAAAAAACTTTTTATACCAATCAACTTCTTAATACGACTAAATAATAAAGCACAAATAGAAATAAAATTGGAGAAAATTATATTAATAATACTGAAAAAAAATCGTTTGCAAAAGAAAATGATTCCGGAAACTTCAAAAAAAATTGCTAAAAATGAGGAATGTGACCTAGCAGTTTCAAATTACTCTTATTGGAATGAGGAAATTCTGGACTTTAAAAATAATATGAAAATTACGGTTCTCCGATGACAATGTAGGCAGAAAATTCGAGAAAATAGGCAACCAGTTAACATTAAAAAAATAAAATTCTAATTCGAACTTAAAAATTTTTGCAGCGGTAGATTCATCTTGGGCTAATTCATCACTGTTCCAAATTTAGTCCCGGTAAGTCTAACAGTCGGGGCGTGCATAGAGTAGAAAAAACGAACATGCATATATACGTACTCAAAAAAACTGTTATAAATTATATATTAAAAGTAAATACGTTGAATATTCAAGGAAATATCGGTATTTGTATTAAATCATTTTTAACTGCATATATGCAAAACATAGTATAATTTTATTTTATAATTTGAATCTCTATATATAGGGCAGTTTATTTGAATTCCTGCTGCATACCGTTATGATTCGGAATGATATCGGCATTGCAGCGAACTGAATTTCTTTTGCTCTCCAAGAGAATCTAAATTATGAGTGCTTTTCAACAAATTGATATCGTTTAAGCTTGAATCTTCGCATGTTTTTAACCCATTTCTATCATAATAGCATATGCATGTATCAGTGCCGCATTGGTATACAGTACTTGCATACAGAGGCAATAAGAGTGTCCCAGAAAGCCCAAAAAAAGTCAATTTGTCCTCCATTCAGAGAGGGGAGCCTCCCACTCCCTTACTCCTTTAATACGCACTTGAGTATGACTTGTTACTATATTACAATTAATATTTGGAAAGTCTAGATAAACGTTTAAAAAAATTAATACATAGCATTCTGGACAGTCTATAATTGGAGACCCGAAGGGGGGGGGGGGGTGAGCCCCCAAAGCCCCCCTGGATCCGCCCTTGCGAATAAATATTTTCTAGTAGCAGAAGACTCTTCTGAGCATTCCCAAGTAGCATAACATGAATGCTGTCGATTTTACTCCTCGCTTATGTTGAATGGATTTATATTTCTCGTATGCAATTGAATCTTTTTTTTTTCTTTTGCAGGTGTCGTTCTACGATGACCGATGTAGATGATCGAGGTGGATCTTTTTGAAACTGGCTGATAGGATATTTTCATGAACCATCAAGATGTTGTTGGAATCCCATGCCTTTTACAATGAATATTTGAAAAGGACATCCAGCAGCTGTCCTTGTCGACAGTCTGAAGCAATTGTAATTTTATGCGAAGTGGAGCATGTTATTACAAATTGGAATTTAATTCATCTCTGAACTATTTATCGACATCGTGTCAAAATCAACTATTGCTGAAATGTTTCTATATAGTGTTTTTCGAGCTTCTTGCCTGAATCATTTTTCAAATATTTCATTTTCAGAATTTCACTTGACGAAAGCTGGTTTTTGTTAGCAGTATATATGCATAATCTGATCACTTTTAAAATGTGCATTTGAAATTTCAATAAACATTTCTTTTAAAATTTGGCTAAAACGGACAGTCGCTAGTTTTCGCTGCGACGAATATCGAGATGGATATTAAGTCTATTTTAGATGCAACTTTGGTTCTGGTAAACATTCCGACTCTGTACTGAAACTTTGCTTTGGCTGTTTCATACCATCTTGAGTTTTCTCATGTTATCAAGATAATTTTCAGAGAAATATCGATATTTTGTGTGTATTTTCTCAAAGTTGAATGAAATTCGATACGCAATTTGTACTTCAATTCGTATTTTCTCTTATCTGAAAGGCAGGGACTATTTAGATTGTTTACTTATCAAATTTAGCCCTGGTATAGATCTCCCGTTAACTAAATAATAGCAACAAGTATTGAAATTATAACTTCAGAAATATAATTTCAAATGCTAACTTTGCGTAAGCATTTTGATTTCGTTTCGTCCTGCTTCATCGTTAACTGCCATATTGTTGCTGTACTATCCCATCACAAGAATTAAAATTGATCAAAAAATTCCTTCACTCAAAATTGATACGCTTTGAGAAAGCATCTTTCTTCTGTTGAAGTAACCCGAATTAAAATGGTCTGTAGCTTCTATATAATTATTTTTTTTAAAATTTGTCAAATTTTATCTAATGACTGTACTTTATTATGTCTGTAAAATTCGCTGGCTAGTATGTATAGCTGGCTAGAACTCTATTCGCCCACAAATATTAAGAAAAATATCTTCCAAAACATTCTTCCGGCAAAATAAAAAAAAATGTATTTCTTAAAATTTTAAAATATTGTTTTAATAAATGAACACTACATGAAATCCCAGTCAAAGAATTCCACAGATCTGCATACTTTTTGAATAAATCGTATCTTTCTTGTGGATCTCCACAATTTTCACTAATATAGAGAGGTGTGCAGGATCTCGGTACCTTACAATTGAAACGTTGATTTTAAAGACGTTACTCTTGTTATGAGTTTCTGCTAGGATCTTAAGACTAGAGATTTGAAATGTTGATTTTTAAAGACGTCGGATTCAAATTCTCTTTGCTTCTACAAGTTTATCGGATTTTCAGAAAGGATTCTATGATGGTCAAGTCTTAAAAAAATGAATTTTGTTTGTATCTGTTTTGAAGACGGTGCTGAGATAGTCTCGGAAAAAATTAGATACGTTTTGTAGATGAAAAGATTCCTACATCGCAGCAAAATAAGTCTTAAGATTCTAGCAAAATATGCATTAAAATGCGTTAAAATACTTTGTTTCGAATAGATTTTTTTGTGTTGCTTGTAACTGAACAATTAATATAAGCTCTCTGATATTATCGTACGTTGAAGTGCGTGGAACTCGATTGCTCTGTTTGTATTTTCATCAGAAATTTCCTAATTTCAAACTATGTTTTCCCATATTGTGAATATAATTATATCATAACTTTATGATGTGCTTCATTTTTTAATGAACTTTCACATTCAAGATTGTATTAATTATCCTTTTTGGAAGTTTAAATTTAATCTATATTTAATTACTAAAATTACAGGTCGTAGTTATTTAAAATTTCGCAATTATTTAAAATTAACCTGTGTACGTGATGCAGTATCAATAAAAAAATAAATGTGTTGAAATATTTTGTTAAAAATAGAATGTATTGTATTTGTTGCTTATAACTCAACAAATAATATTGAATCCATAAAACAGGACTGTTTGTACCTTAACCCCTTAAGAGTCTCATTTTCTATGCTATCTAATAAGATGACCCCTCCTGTTTAGGAAAGGGGCTGTCGTTTTCATTCATCTAAGAAGGCATAGAATAATTGAGATGCTTATGGATTCTACGTAATTTGTGTCCAATTATAAAGCTAATTAATGATTAAATTTTAGTTTTAAGACTGAAAATGCGATAATTCGATGCACGTCAATAAGGGGTTAAACAAGTTTTCTGTTGCATTCTAATCTTTATTTCCATTTTGTGAACGTAATTATTTCAAAATATTCTGATAAAAACTTTTTAATGCGTTTCCCTTTATAAGAACTTTTGCAATTCAAGATGTCTTGATGACTAGCATTAATCATCTATTTCTGGAAGTTTTAAATTTATAATTTTACCCTAAAATAATTCAACTTAAAGATCGAATTTTTTAATTCTAATATCCCATTTTCGAAATTATTTTCTATGGTCTGTTAAATATTTAAATATTTTGTCCATTTATAGCATCCATTTACAAATCCTAAATTAAAAGCTACATTTAACTCGTGTCGATTAAATTTGAAACTTTATCATTTTAATGCTTTAAATCCTGAATTTGAATATTTTCTCTTAATTCCCTGTAAATATTTGTGTGTATAAAAAAACTAACTGTATTAAAGATCCAATTTCTTTTTCTAAATCCAGTTTCTCGGCAAAGGATGACCGATTGGCTCGGGCGCCAGCGAATCGGAAATCCTCAGAATTTAAAGCATTTGATCACCATGCCTGATCACCATGGTGAACAATATGCATTTATTTCGTTTTAACTTTAGCAAAAATCGTATCTGGATAGCTATTTTAAGACATTTCTTACGGACACGGAATATTTCTAGATAAATGACGAATGGATGCAATGAATGGTAATATATCGTGTAAAGTCATTTATATTATATATTAATGTTCCTTTTTCATCGATGTTAAAAATCTCGCCATTCTGAATGAACTAGCCAATACTAAAATCTGTAAGATTTGGCAAAGTTTTTACTGTAAAATTAATTTATCAATATTGCCACTCCATCACAGAAAAATTATCCTTTTTAAAAGAATAAAAATATCCTTGGAATGCTTGAAATTCGGAGTACCATTAGAGCCATTTGTAAATATTGTCAATTGGATTTCTTTAAATGCTTGAAATCTTCCGAACTTTTTTCCGTCTGTGGGGAATGCTTTACTTTAAAAACTATGTCACCTATAATGGCTTGAGTAATATGGCAAATGTAGTTTCTCTTAGGGATTCTATGCAATAGTATAATATTGTTTCAAATGTATGTATGTGGATATTATCTTTAATATTTAGATATTGTAAACTATCTATTGCAAATAAAATGCTTTTATTTCATAGATTGACTGTTTTGATTGTTATTAATCTCTAAGCTTCACCTATAGTTTTGAAAATATTTAGAAATGAGGAGCTACAGTTTGCAGGAATTTTAAAATTACGATTTTATCTCGATCTTAAATATTTAGTTAAGTTCGATTAACATCCTGTTTTTAAACGAGGTGTATTCTGCTTCGAGGCGGATTTCGCACTTTTAAACCTCTGCCTGGGGATGTCGCCTCCGGTACCATTTTAGAAGTTGAATCTTTTTGACGCATCTTGGTTTCGATAGTTCAAAATAATACCTACACATTTTAAGAAGTAGATAATATTTTTTGAAAAAATCAACTTCTACAACCGTATTTTTAGGCATCGAAGCACTGAAATGAGACAATACATTCAGTGAATAATTTTATATCTTGGCTAATTTTCCTACTACCAATACGACACCTGAATCAACCTCTCTTCAGTTCACCAGAGGGAGGACGTTAAGGCAGCCATTCACGAGCGCTACATCCCCGATATTCCAACTTCCAGCCCATCCATTTAGGCAGGTCAATGATGACCGCTCCACGCAGTGGAAATTCAATCGCTAGCAGTCGCTCCGTTCCTGATCTTCTCAAATTTTCCTCGGGGGAACCACGCACTCTAAGTACTCCTTCCCCCTTATACGTAGCCACGCCCGCCGTTGTTGATTTATAGCCCAGCAGTCCAAATGAAACGGTGGATATCCGGGCCGGTATGATGTCCAACTTTCCACTCTACACCGCTCTAATTCTCATGGGCTTTTGGCATTCACGGCCGGTTTTTGTTTGAAGTTTAGGGTACAGAGCCGTTTCTTCTTGCTTTGCATCGCCAACTTTTTGAAGCCAGGAGGAAGACTGTTCAGCGATATGTTTATATTTGTTTCGGGCGCAGTGACGTTCAAATTAGTGTCTGGCGCGCATCATTAAATTGGAGTTCTGCGCTTGGAAGCTTCGTCTTGATTGGTAGCTATGCGCCAATTTAATTTTATTGGATGATTTAATAGAATTTGCATATTTGTTTGGAATTGAACGGTTTTAACTTTGAGTTTAGTTTCGTGTATTTTAAACAGCGGTGTTTATTATGGCTGAAATTTCTCGAATTTCTTCGACTAGATACAATGGACCTTATGCATGTGACGTCACATCCTCCGACACGTGACCTGCCGGAGGCAGCCATTGGTCAGTCTTAAACAGCTGACTCAGAACTGCTTTTATTTCCGAGTCGCTTATAGGCGGATTGTTTTTCTATACTCTCGAACCCAAAGGGTGCATAAGGTCCATTCATTACGAAACGATGTTTCTGGAAAAATTGGAAGCATATCGACTTATTACAAACTTTTGACAGCGGAAGCAAAAGTTGTTTTACTGTGGTGTATGGATGGTGCTGGAATTCTCGTTTTTGGAATTAAAAAAAAACTAGATTCGTAACATTCAATAAAGAAGCGAATCCGCTGATGTTTTTTCAAGTTAAAAAAATTTGCCCAGTTCGCGTACGCAAGAGAAGAATAAAATGTTCACTGGTCACCCAAAACAAACGTCCTCACATCGCCAAACCATCTTGCTCTTGGCGATAAAAAGTTGGCGATGCAAAGCAAGGAAGTACGGCTCTGTACCCTAAACTTAATTTTCACCCGGTTTTTTCCGTGGATCTGTCGTGAATGCCCAGCTTTAGACCGAAGTCGGATTTGAAGTGTACCAAGCCTGTCTACACGATATATAGTCCCGATCAGTTGCATAGCTTCACTAGCAATCAAGCATACAATATGCTTGATTACGATTATTTTAACTAGAAATATATTTTAGAAATGGTGAGGATGCTTTTGTAATCCATTTAGTCCTAAAATTTAAATATGAAATGGGCATCTAATGCAATTCTCTTAATTTTGTGAAAAAGCGCTGTCAACACAGCTTCACACGAATAGCCTCACAAGTTTGCCTCAGGATTCTAGATTTATTATATTCAGTTTTTCCCCCATTCAATTGCTTGTGGTTATTGCTGAGTACACTAAAACTAAATCTGGCAAGTTCTTTTGTAAATGAGCCGAGCATCTCGCTCTAGCAAAGAAGAAATTGGGTAGGTCAGAATTTTTGAAATCCAAGTATATCGAAAAGGAAAATTGCAATAATAATTTTAGTCTGAAAGTTATCAACAATCTACTTATTGTAGGATGTGCATAAATAGGGTAAAAGAAATAATGGAAGGACTGTTTCAGCCGCAAACAGCCAAAGATCGCCACTCGATTCTTCGGCATCCATCTAATTCGAGCCTACCAGCCACAAGAATAGCTCAAGAAAATTGGGATAAAAACTTGAATCGCAACCTTCTGAAGGATAATTAAGATTAAAAATTGAAACTAAGACGCAAATCGCATCTCGAGTCTTATCGTAAGATGTAATGGTTTCTCTTTGCAAAAGAACAAATGCAGTGGACATCTGAGTGGAGAAACGTAATTTTCAACGGCGGTAAAAAGTTCAGTATGGATAGATCGGACGTATTCTCCAATTACTTCCATGATTGAAGGAAGTAAAAACGATTTCTAACACGTCACCATCCGTGTTATGGGTGGCCGAGTGGTAAGGTTTCGGATTCTTGGCCGGAGGGTTCCAGTTTCGGAACCCAATTCCACTGAAGATCCGCCGCGGATGGGGTCATGCTATGGCTGCATGCTAAATCATACAGTAGTGGCTAAACGTCCTCCTGTTGGTGTGGTGCGGAAGTTTGGAGAGGGGCTGCCAGCTCGGGTGTCGCCTCGTCATCTGACCGCGGTTAAAAATGACGAGGTCCGTCCCAAAATAGATCTCGTGTTTTTTCAAAAAGGGACTTTAATACGTTAAAAGCCTAACTTCTCTACCGACTGAGATATCCGGTATCTTATATAACTGAACTCTCAAAAATGTCCTCTCTATTACCATTTCAAACTGCAGACAGACATCGTAAACTATTTATCAATGTTACAAAACATGCAACCTAAGTTTCCAGATGCATTTCATCCGAATTCTTTTATTTTTGGCAAGATGATGCAGCGATATATACCGTAAATGTCGTTTAACAGTGCTTTCTTCTTTTTTTAAAAACATATTTAAGTTTCTAAATGTCCATTGTTCTTCCCATACATAAATATATTAGAAAATTTCTGAGACATCCGTCAGATGACGTTTACTGTGATTGTAAGCAATATGACAACAGCTGGGGCCTCCGCGGCGTGCATTCATTCTATAAAACTGGTTCTTTTTTCTCTAGGAGGCCCTGCAACAGCAATGATTCAGTTCATACCATAGAAGCCTCATGGAAGAAAATTGTCCCTCAGAAACTAAAGGTCTTATGATTCCTTACAAATAGAATTTTCGAACTTATAAAGGTGCAAAATAATTTTACAAAGTGCTAAAACATTTTTTCACTTTAATTTAAGGAAATGACAAAGAGGCTATTGAAGCGAATTAATCTTGTTGTTAGTAATTTAGTATTTTCAAAAATTGTTATGAGAAGCTAGGAATACTTGACCATAAGTTTTAATTTTTCTTGTATTTCTAGAATATTTTGATTGTTAGTGTTATAAAAGGATATGTTTTTAAGAATGAGAAATGCTCTTATGCTAAATTGATCTCATTTAATCATAAAATAAATATATCTCATGATATCGACAAGGGTCAAGTATCCTTAACTTTAAAGATACTTAACCGTAAGCTAGAGGCGCTTGACCCTAGGGGTAGGGATAATTGACCCTACAGGAAAATAGTACTTAAATTCTTTCGATAATTTGTATGTACGCGAAATTCAGATATTAGTTTAAAGCTACTGAATTGGAAGCGTTTTAATTATCAAAAAATATTAATGAAACTAATATTTAAAAATTAAATAATTTGGCAACTATAAAATGTAGTGGCGAATCTAGGATTCGGGTCTGGGGGGGCTGAGGTCATAAAAACTTTGTATCGTCGTGATGAATGTCAAACCTCAAGGCTAAAGTAAACCAAAACTCTAACTTTACAGACTTTTCTCACCTGACAATAAAAATCATAAAAAAACAATACAATACTTTCGATAATTTGATAAAAATTACAATGAAATTACTAGCCAAAAAACCGCGTAGCTTTGACAGCGTCAAAGCTACAAGTATAAGTGGAATGACTACAAAAGTAGGAGAATTTTCGAGCCTGTCAAGCAAGAAAGTAATGTTGAAACGTTTTTATTATTTTTTTAAAAGAGGGAAATTAAGAAAAAAACAGTTGTAATGATGTTAAATAAAATCAAGAATTCTGGCTTGGCTCTGGGGGGGGGCCTGTAGCCCGATAGCCCCCCTGGATTCGCCACTGATAAAATGCAATTGTTATTAATAAAAATCTAGTTAACAAATAAAATAGTCTAGTCATTAAATTAAACATAATTATTAAATTAAATTAATTCATAATTAAATAGACAATTCAAATATTAATTTAATTAAAGGTTAAAAATTATAGTAATGGAACTGGGAAATTGAAAATGTCATTAGTGCATCGAAGATTTGCCGGTTTCGGAAGAATAGAATCGACCAAAATAGCATCAAAATAAAAAGAAAGGATCTAAAAAATGTTGCACAAACAAGAAATTGGAAAAGCTTAATACACTTATTAGGTTCTCCTAATAATCTAATGGAACAGATAGCAAAAGAACAAATATATATTCTACGCGAAAATTCAGACCAACAAAGAGAAGAACAGAACCAAAATGGCGAAACGTTAAATAAAACCAAACGATGACACACAGTTCAAGCAAAAGATTTTTATTCAAATAATAAATGAATAAAAATCGTTTATTTGCAAGCGAGGAAAAAAATTAATAAATAAATTTCAATTTTTAAAATTCTTGTTAAAATACTTCTTTGTATAATTTGAAATTATCGCATCAAAATTTTTATTTTTTAGATCTTTATTTAGAAATTATTTTTAATTAATTATTCTCATGTGAAACTCAACCACCAATAATAAATATAAAAAAAACTTAAATAGACAACGCTTTTATCAATGCATTAAAAAAAGAAAAAAACAATTTTTCCTCAAAAATCTGGAGGTCAAAACAAAAATCGTATAATAGGAGAAAGATATAAAACCACAATGATTATCATAAGAAACGAAACGTTATTAAACATTCACCATATAAAATATATTATAAATGTGATTGCAATTCTAATTTACTTAAAGCCTTTCTACCTGCGCCTCACGCTTTTCCGATTTTTGTTTAGACCTCCAAATTTTTGATAAAAAATTTCTTTTTTAATGCATTGGCAAAAACGTTTTTTTAAATTTTTTTTTGTATTTATTATTTTCTAGTCTTTAGTCTTTAATTTATACATCAACTAAAGCAATTATTTTATTGAAAAAGGTCTGATAGGATGTACGTAATGGACCCTAGGCATTATAAATATTTTGGGATCTTAGAATCAATTTTTCATGAACTAATTCCAACAATTATTTTATTGAAAAGAGCTCTAAAATTATTGAAACATTGCATTGTCATCAAGACCCAATGAATATACAAAATTTCAGATATATAATACATTAGGCAATGAATGAAAAATTCATCACAAAATTCTGACCTTACAAAAAATATTTCGAACTTAAATTCATTGTTCTTCAACTAATTCCAACAAAAATTTCCTTAAAAAGATCTATAATAGGATATACTTATTTTTATTGAAACATTTAAATTACTGTGTAAAGTATTTTAGTTCTCAAAAATACTATAGATGGCGCTCCTGAAACCTACCGAGTGCAAACGTAATTTTGCGAATTGTTTTTAAAAAATTCATAGTTGAGAGCTCTGATAATTGAGATGCTGTGCCCCCCCCCCGGGTCGGGGAAAATTTTTGTACCCTTTTCACGCAACGGGCTATTTATTCAATTGGTAGATAAATAAAGAACTGGCGAACATTTGAAAGGATTATTATTACTCTCTCCCCTTGTACAGCAGGTCGTGTCCCCCTGTCGGGGCGACCCTGTCCCCGTCGGGCCAACTCTAACGCTGCTCCTGTTCGAATCAGAGAGAATTATTATTCTTGTCTTTATCTATTTACCTTTATTATTTTTTAATATTTATGAAAAAATTTCTTTCAATTTATAAAATTATACTGGCGATTTTCGTATCATTTTGCCTAATGAATTTAAAATTTTGTATAAAAATAAAACATTAAGAATCCAAAAACCATTAAAGTTAAACTGTGTTCGTTAAAGGCATCACCAAGAATAAGGGTGGTCTTTAATTGCATATATAATTTTTCCAAATGCTCAACCCAGTCGCTGGAGGGAAAGTTTAAGACAATAACAGATTAAAATTGCATGACATGATTCAAAACTAAACACTCAACCAATCAACTGGGATGGAAGACCTCAGATTACAAAGGATACAAGCGAAATGATGAAAATGATGAAAGAAAATTTTTCGTAGATTATTCATTTCCTGTCTACTGACTTTTAACAATAAAATACAATTGAAATAAATACGACAATAAGAGGAAACACAAAACTGAATATTAAAATCGAGAAATTAAAGACTCTGTGACCTAGAAACAGGGGTAATGGACAGCATAATCCTCACCCTGTACAATAAAATCATTTAAAAATCCTAAAATACAATGCTGATGAAAAAAATCTTAAAACACAATCTTCATAAAATACTTGAATTTATTTTTGTATTATATAATTTAGAATTTAGAACTTATTTATTATATTCCCTACCGGCTTAAACTAGTAGAATAATTTAAGATATCCTGCAATATTCAAATTATTGTACAATATAGTAAAAATATCTTAAAAATATTTAAAGTATTTTCTTGTGCAGTTTGGGCAATTTGAAAAAAAGAAAAAAAAAATTGTTTTTTCAAAGAATAGCAGAATATATTGATCATAGATGGCAGCACCAATGACAGATCTAATTTGATAGTACTTTATGAGTGCGTGTGGATGTATAAGAAGTTATATTTCTTGAAAAAGTAGTTTTTTTTTGTTTTAATTTTAAAGACACTAATGGAAACTAATTTCAAGTAACAAAATAATGATGACTACTTCATTTTATTTGCAATACAGTATATTACAAATTAGGCCAAATCTTAGAAGAGCAGTTGGTAATAGAGCTCCTTACACCTTCATTGTGTTTGACACAGAAAGGTCAGATCTGGCGTTTGCAACTTAAAATTCCTTACACCTTCAGATTTTATGGATCTAAAATTATTATTTCTTTAAATAATCAAAATGGATCGATATAACAATTTTTTCAAACTAAAATTTCTAATACAATGGTATTTATATTTTGAAATACTTTAAAAATTATACTTATATTGATTTCAATGAAAATAATTTTAACTGGTATATCACAATTTTCCGTGCTTACAAATAAGTAAACTTGTGAATTAATTCTTTACTATTTTGAACTTCTGCGTAAATGTAAAATTTATGACATTTAAATAATACGATAAAATTGCTTAAATCTTCTATTTGTTTCAAGAGTTTCTCATTACAGAACAGTAGATTTAAAATTCATGCAATATGATTTGAATTCATATTATCAAATTAAACTTCTAATCAGATTTCATCAATATTAATGGCAATATACAGAATGGCTGAGGTCTACTTATAAACATTTGCATAAAATCGACAGTAAAAGTTGTAATTAGGTGTGCTCACCAAATTCTTTTTTTTAAGAAAAAAAGAATGGAATTAACATTTGCAAGCAGTATCCACCCATTAAAACGAAGGGGGAAAATTAAACTTCTAAATAAGAAGCGGTTTGCTCGAATATATGCGTAACAGTGACGCTTAATAACAAGAGAATTCAGCTCTGAACAACTGTTTTAACTAAAACATCAACATCTGATATAAAAATAAGTGATTCATTATCCCTTTATGTGTACTTTATGAAATCAACAAAATAGAATAGCTTATTCTTTAAGAAGTTTTATGAATCCTTGACTTGGGGACATACGACTGTTAAACCTCGAAACGTTTCGATTTTATGAAAAAAATATATATTATTTCCCTGCATTTTCCGTAAAATTTAAAGCAATCCGCGTTAAAAAAAATTCCTATAATTATGAAAGTTATGAAAATGTATCAGCTCTTCAACGTAAACATTGAATATGGCCATATATTTAAAGCGCTATACCTCAAAATGTGTTTTTCTGATATTGCGCGCACGATATCTCAAGAAATATTGAATATTTTTAAATAAAAATTTTACCGAATATGTATTTCGCTATGTTCTACAAATTGAACCACATTTTTGTACATATATCTCCAAAGAAGTTTTTTGGGGTGTCAGAAAAGTTGAAATTTTAACTATTTTTAACATTTTATTTTAAATTGGTATGTAAAATAGAAATGAAATTTAAATGTTAATAAATTGTGGTTCAGTTTCTTAAACAGACTGTTTGGATTACTTAGATACCCAAAATATTGTGTTTAGATAAATATTTTATCCTTAATCATGCGCGCAAGATGACTATCTCATTTTTTCTCCAAAAATTATACCCATATTTATTACTCTCTCAAATAAATACGTACCAATATGAAGGTTTCAAAATGTGTGTGCTATGAGAGAAAGAACAGATATGTTTTTAGAAAAAAGTGATTTTGTGACTTGCATTGTTTCGGAGATATAATGTATCGAATTTGACAGTTTTCCACCATTTTTTCGATGTTTAAGAGTCGTATGTCCCCCTAAGAAAACTTTCTCAATATAACCAAATATTGTTGATTATGGTATTTAAAAATGCATTGCATCATCTTCAAATAATTATTACGAAAAAAGTTTTTTAATGAAGAATTGAAAAACATTTGGTTTGTAATAAAATAAAATTGAAGAGACGCTTAATTTTTTCCCCTTGAGTGTCCTGGAACTTATTATTTAATGAAACTCTACTAGTAACACAATTCTAGCTTTTTACATCGGAACTAATTTCCTGCGAGCGAGTTAATTAATCATAAAACATGTAATTATTTTTGAGGAAAAAGTAATTACAGTCGTAGAAGTTCGAATAAAAGTAAAATCAGGAATTTCATAGAAAAAAATTTGCATATTAATCTTGAATTTTAAAAATGCACCCAAAGTAACACTCCAAATCTGCAATGTTAATTTTAGGGGAAAAAAGTACTATTTAAACACGTATAATTGTGAGAGTGTTGTTTTGTTTGTGTGATCTGATTCATTTTCTACTGTTTTCGTTGAGATGTTAGCTTGATTTGAATTCCAGCTTTCCCGAGAAAAGTAATTATGAACAAGTAGCGATAGTCAACAAGTTAATTATCAACGACAAGTAATTCAGGAGATCCAGTGCAACGCGATTCTTTTTTTTTATTATTTATTTCCTACTCAAAAGAAAACATAAAACTCATGATTAATCTTTGAATGCCCTTGTTTGTAGCGTTTTTTAGCTGGAAGTGCTATCAATTGATGCAAATTCTGTTATTTTTATAAGTATATTTTAATTTATCATAAATATGGATCAATATATAATAAGATCAATCTTTTGATGTAGACTCCATAGTGGTCTAATGGTGCGTCGGCAAAGGAAAAAATTATGACGCTTTTTGCGCTAAAGTTAAACGCTTATAGCTCCGCAACCAAATAACATAGAGAGTTGGTTTTAGTTTCATTTAAAAGATAAAGGTAGACGTTGAAGATTGCAAAAAGAATTTTAGAATTTGGAATTATTTAGTCACAGCCGAGCTGCAAAGTAGGTAAAACTCACGAAGAATTTTACATAGATAGAGTCACATAGTCACAATAGACTAATAGCCACTATAGACTATAGAGTTAATAGTCGCATACAGATACTTTAGTCACAGAAGGTCACAGTTGAGTAAGGTAAGTAAGTCTACGCCCCTCAATCCCAGCGGCCGTTTCGCACAGACAGCCTCCCGTCGATTTTTTCTTCTGTTAAGTACTAATTATTATTTTTGCTAAGTGGCCAAGTTTAATTAGTTACTGCAATTTAACTTTCGGAAGCACACACACGAAAAAAACGAATACTTTGAAGACTAATGTTTTAATATAAGGAATAATTGCAAACATTTCCTTCTTATCACAAGAAAATGCAATGTACAAGAAAACTGTAACTTTCTGATATTGTATATTTTCTTAAATTGAGCATATACTTTTACTAATAATCTTTAAAGAAACTTGTTTGCAGGCGTTGAATTTATATTAAACAACTCCATAGTTCTTTGGAGTGTTCTTTGAACTATGCAAGTTCCAAACACTGATAGCTATATTTGTCAGCCAGTACTATCACATGAGTTTTAGAAGCAAAGCTATGAACTCTTTCTATTATATACTTAAGAGCATATACTTCAGTTATAGAATCTCTGTGAAATAAAGACTCCTAGATATGATGGTCACTTTCAATGCAGAAATCAGAGTTTATACTCTGGTTCAAATAGTGGAATTGCCTATCAGTATTAGCGCTTGCCTATATTTATTCCTATATTTGAACATATAAATTTTTTTAGTTCGTTTTTCAGATTCTTGAAAAAGATTTACGAAACTTCCGAAGCGGTATTCAAAAGGAAAATGCTTGTGCCCTCCGTGGGGTGTGTGTTTTCAGTTTATTCGAGGAAAAAAAATGGACGGGAGGCTGTCTCTGCGAAACGGCCGCTGGAATTGAGGGGACGTAGAATTACTTACCTTACTCAACTGTGACTAAAGTAGCTCTATGTGACTATTAACTCTATAGTGACTATTAGTCTAGTGTGATTATGTGACTCTATCTATGTAAAATTCTTCGTGATTTTCACCAAATTTGCATTTTGACTGTTACTAAAGCGTAATTCCAAATTCTAAAATTATTTTTGCAATCTTCAACGTCTACCTTTCCTTGTTACATGAAACTAAACCCAACTCTCTATGTTATTTGGTTGCGGAGTTATAAGCGTTTAACTTTAGCACGAAATTCGACGTAATTCAACAATTCTTGAGTAATATTTCGAGCGATCGATGAATGAATTGCCTTAGTCTGCCTGCGCGCACATCGGTCGCTATGACGTCATCAAACTTTTTCGTGATTTTTAACAACTTTTCAGCTCGACTGTGACTAAACCGTAATTCCAAATTCTAAAATTATTTTTGCAATCTTCAATTCACATCTTTCTCTGTTAAATGAAACTAAAACCAACTCTCTATGTTATCTGGTTGCGGAGCTATAAGCGTTTAACTTTAGCGCGAAAAGCGTCATAACTTTTTCCTGTCCCGGCACACCATTAGACGACTATGGAGAGACGTAAGTCTACGTCAAAAATTAAGCTTTTAAAATGTCAGACGGGATCAGAGCAAGCTAGATGAGAGAAATGCTCGTTTTCCTACTGAGCAAGCTAGCACACTCATTTGAAATGTTGTTTGAGATTGACTAAGACAGATTAAGATTGTTACAAAATAGAACTTAGGTAATTCGAATGTTTTTCATCCGAATTCGTCTTTAATTCAATTTTTTTTTCTTGTTCTTGAATTTTAAAATATCGTCTATAATTTAAATTTATTATGGAGAATTTCAAGTCAAAACTAAAAATTGCAAAAAAATTATATTTTCATTCCTTAAATATGTCCGTATCTTTCGTCTTCAGTGATCGTGAGCGAATAATTTCATGAGCCCCTTAATTTGTTCGAGAATTTTACGGCTGTGTAGAGTATTTAATAAAAAAAAATAAACATTTCTCGCTTAAAAAAACTTTGAATACGTTAGATGTGAATTGTACCGTTTATTATGAAGTTTTGCCGTGCAATTGTTGTATTCAGAGTGCAGTATGATGTTTATTAAAATTACTTATTTTTTGAAATTATTTTTAAAATCCTAGTTTTTAATTATCATTATTATATTATTTAATAAAATTAATTACTGTTTATTTATTATTTATGCATTATTTATTAAAATTATTGCATATCAAAAATAAACCTTTGCTGCCATTTGTAGTTTAAAACATATCATTTTCTCTTGCTGTACTCATTTGTAAGGGTAGAATTTCGAATTTCTGGATAAATTAATTTTTTATCGGGATCCCGTCAACTTCGAAACAGCCGAGTTCCACTGTATTTCATTGGCTTTATGAAACAAGAAAAAAAACTTTGCACTTCTGCAGTATATGAACTTGATAGCACTTTTCAAATTTTTTTTTTATCTAGATTTGGGATTTCAGCATAATATTAATAAATAACCAAGCCAAACCTTTAATCATTGTTCGTGGGAGATCTCAAAAATATAGAAAATTCCAGTCTTAAATGGCCGCTTCTTTTTGATTCCATAGATGAGAATGGCAAAGATATCAGCTCACCAGCTAAGTATTTGAACTGGATAAGTCTTAAAATTTTATTCGAATTTTCTTGAGGGAAATTAAACCGTTAAAGTTTCGCATATTGGTTCGAATGAGAAAAGATAAAAGAAATATGCTCCAAATGGAGAATACACTTTGTTAAAATTATTTAAAAGAAATTAAGACTAAAATTTCATAGGTGGAATCGAAGGACAACGCCGGGTTCATGCATTTGAACTTTCCAAATCTTCTTTTAGGACAACGCTGCGTTCATGCATTTGAACTTTCTAAATCTTCTTTTAGGACAACGCTGGGTTCATACATTTGAACTTTCCAAATCTTCTTTCATGGTGCCCATATTGCATAAGAAAATTAAATGGTAAGAAATGATAATTCTTTTACAAGCGTTTTTCAGACTTCCTGGTTCGAAAATTGGGTTTTTGAAATATCGACAAAGAAATAAATATTGTTTAATAGGACGATGAATCCTATTGTATAATGTTTCCAGCCATAGAATTTCTCAGCGCGTTTTGTCATAAATATGCCTACAAATCTGTCAGTTGGTTAGCAGTACTATGGTTTAAGAAATACAAATTAATGTTTTGCTAATTTAACACTTAACATATTGATTAAGAACCGATCATTTGGTAAATTTTAGGTATTGTTTTTTTTCTGGTTGTTTATAGTAATGCTGCTCGAAATTTGTGGCTAGAGATAGTTCAGCAAAGGTAGATATATTCTTCATGGAATAATAATTTAGTGGAATTTTCTAACGGCTGGTTTGGTTAGAGAAGGCTATTTTAATCATGTGTAGGGTGAAAAGTAGGACTTCCTTGCTTATAGGATTGGGATAACAGAAACTTTTACTACCGTCTTCTCAAGTCACAATAATATTTAAATATTCCACGTTTGAACTTTTTGACACCTTTACGAATATTACTCTCCGTCAGAGATTGAGTTATCGAAAATTTATTCAGAAAGAGTTTCAAATGTGAATTGAAAATTCTCAGCTTGCAGTTAGGGTTTCTTTCCCAGGAACCCAGGTTCCCAGGAAATCGCAAGGTTTTCTTGCTTTTTGTATTCCTGGGAATTGTAATTTCCCCCGGGAATTACCGGGAACAAACGCACAGAAGCACAAAATTATAAATTATAATAAAATTAAATGAGTATATGTCTTAAAAAACGGTTATTTTTACCGGAACATTAATTGATATTAAAGAGAAACAAATTTTGGCTAATGTAGAATTTTAAACTCTGATTACAATCGTAGCAAGCTTGAAGCCTGTAAAAACTGGCCTGGAAAAACTATGCATTCGAAACGCGACTTTGCTAACCGCGGAAGGAGCACCTGCTTTCATTATTGGAGTTTACCATTGAATTAATAAAACTCAGAATTTTCTAAAAATATCAATGTTTTCTGATACGAAGAATTAGTGACAGACGCAATGTTATTTTAGTTGGATTAATGCAATATCTAAAATTTTGGGAGAAAGTATGATGCTTCTGCAGTTACTGTTGATCTTTCACGTTTACCAAATAAAAACTCTTTGATTCAACGAGCTAAAATAATTATGACAAGTCTTTTTGCGGGGAAGACGATTCACTGTCCAACTCTTCGGACCCAGAAGAAGAGAGCGCGGAAACTTTGGAAGAGAAATCTTTAACGTTATACGAAAAATTAGAAAAAGTGATTCACTCAGTGACAAAGGTCCAACGTTGTTCAACTAGCAAGAGCTCTAGCTTGAGCAAGATAGCGAAGTAAGAATTGCAGTTATTTGATTCAACAGAAAATTGACCATCAAATATCATAAAACTGAACAACGGAAGATTTAAAATATGAAAAGAGTATATTCTGAGATTAAAACATGTTAACTAAATATAAAAGCATTAGAAAATTTACTGTACCCCCTCAAAGTATTTTGAAAGTTATACCTACAAATCGCGAGGCTTTGAAAACAATTCCTTCAATATCAGCTGAAGCTGAAAGAGAATTTTCTGCTGCCTGGTTGTTCATAACAAAGCTAAGAACTAAGCTGAAAGATAAAAGCATAGATTACTTGTTTTCTTAAATCATACTTTAAAAATGAATAATTAATATATTTTATTTGTATTTTGTAGTTCAATACAAGAAGGAGTATAAATTTTAAAATTTATGAACAGCCTTATTTTGTGTAATTATTATTGATATCAACCAAAAACAACTAATATAAAAAAAATTAAGTCAATTCCTACTTAGGTGATTCGAGATATAATGAAAAATGTACTGCGCATGCGCAAAGATATGGCTGAAATATGGAGGTGCTTCGATGATCCCATGGGCCATCCATATACCCAAGAACCAAGTCTGTAATGTTAATAGTTTTTGAGGTATAATGAAAAACGTACTGCGCATGCGCAAAGATATGGCTAAAATATGGGGGTGCTTCGATGATCCCATGGGCCAACCATATACCCAAGGATCAAGTCTGTAATGTTAAGTTTTCGAGATATAATGAAAAACGTACTGCGCATGCGTCATGCAAAATATGAAATGACAGACAAACAGACAGACAGAGACACAAGAAAGCAAATCAATATTGTATTGTCATCTATTTCTGAGCTATGTTTAAAGTTTCAAGTCTCCAGCTCATCGGGAAGTTAGTTTAAAATCGACTGCAAAATTTGAACAAGATATATATATATATATATTAGGGAGAGTGTGAACTAATAGTAGGAATTGAATAACTCATTTTTAGATTTTTTTCAAATTTTGATGCATTCCTGGGAATGACTTCTCTGTTCCCGGGAAGGAAAAAAGGCGGGAAATCAGAAACCCTACTTGCAGGTGTCCAGTAACGGGGAAGTAATAGAATGTACTGTATGCTCACGGATAGAATTTAGATGCACAAGATAAGACATCCATCCTAACTTAATTGTCTTAAGGAAACTTGTGCGATTACTTATTGAATATCATACTGAGCGAGTTCAGGTAAGATATGCTGCTGTAATGTAATGTAATGAGTTGACTACGGGGCACAGAAGTCACGAGAACTAGTTTAAAGGGCAGCGATTGGCAACTCCTCGGGCGAAATTTTAATTTTATAATGCGGAAGAGCTTCATATTTAGGTCATGGACTGAGCGTGGCAACCTCAGGCAACTTTCTGTTTTACAAAGGCTAAAATGGGACAGTTGAAGGAAAAGTAGAATACGCTGGGAACCGGTCACATTTTTTCGTAATAAACATAGCTTCAATAGGCAGATGTAGCCAGGAATGGAAATAAACAAGTGCTTAAAGATTTATTTGTATCATTGTTGGTGTCATAGAAAAACGAACTCTTTTTAAGAAGGATGTGTCCCTGGAGGAAAAAAATTTTAAAACGGGAAGGGAGAAAATACCAAGTCACTCCTTCGTAAAATTGTGAATTGATTTTTGATCTCGTTGTCTTAAACACCGAGTTTCTAATTATCAAGAAAATCTTAAACTTCATTTCATCTGATGAAATAGCTTGATTTTGCAATGGATAAAGTCGATACAGTGCAGCCCTTTTCTAAAAGGCAATTTTCTTGCATTCGTTAAAACAACGTATTATGATTACGTTTAGTTATATTAACGTCTCGTTTTGAAGCAACACGAGGGCTATTTTGGAACGCACCTCGTAATTTTGAGCCACAGTCGGCTGACGAGGACGACCCCTGATCTGGTACTCCCTCTCCAAACTTCCACGCCACACCAACGGGAGGATGTTTGGCTAATGCGTATGACTTAGCGTGCAACAGGCCCCATACAGGACGGATCTTCGGTGGAATCAAGTTTCGAACCTGGAACCCTCCTGCCAAAAGGGCGAGACCTTACCACTAGGCCACCGCGGCCTCACAATGTATTATGAAACAACGGAAGATTTAAAATAGGGAAAGAGTATATTCTGAGATTAAAACATGCTAACTAAATATAAAAGCATTAGAAAATTCACTGTACCCCAACTCCAAGTATTTTGAAAGGTATACCTACAAGTTGTAGAAAGGAATACACTGTCGTTGAAGTATTAGAAATCTGCAGCATTGTTTCAAAATTTTACATACTTTGTAGGTCATGTATATAGTTTATTAATAAGAATTATATTAATTAAAAGCAATCACAGACGTAGAATAAAAAACAATGAACAGATTTTTATGCTTTCTCTTTATATGACAGAAGTTAGTAGGAGTAACTGAAATTTCTCGTATTGATATAAAATAGGAATGATATGGCACAAATTAAATACAAAATAAATAAGAGAAATTTCAATTACCTGTCGCACAGCTTGATAGTCTTAATGATATCTCTCGCATCTTAATTTTAGTTACTATGTTTTACTGATTATTACTAAATCAAAGAAACAATAAAAACGATGAAATCGGATAACGGTCTGAAAGAGTTTAGAAACTGTAAAGAATTTTTAAGTGTCGAAAAAAGCTAGTTTTTGAATAACAGGCCCCACATTTGCACTTATAATAACCTCAAAATTCACGCTGGGCAGTTTAGTTTATTAAAAAGCTATCAATCGAAATCTCACGCCAGCAGTAATCATCTAGTAATGACAATGCTTTTCAAATGTTTGCAAAGATCCCTAAATGATTATGTCTATATTTAACGCAACATATCATCAAAACAATAGCGATCTGAAGAACATGCTTATGCTTTCGTTGTAATTGAGCAGTAGCCCTACGTCTCTTCCAATTACAAAACAGAATGTGTTATTTGTTGCTAAGCAACTAATCCTTCATGGAATATCAGCAATAAAGGTCATTAGTTTCGGAAGGGCATTGGTATGAATTGTTGTGAGAACCACATTTAAGTCAAAGATGTCATCATTTGGCATTACGATGACTCCAGCATTTTGGTTGAAATATAAGCCCACTCAATATGTATGGAATCGCACCTAAATGACTAATTATTTATGTTAGACAAGGGCTTTATAAGCTTTTCCCCCCTTGATACCCCTTTGCGGATGAAAACAAAAAATCCTTGACACTTTTGATGTACAAAAAGTCACCTACAGTGTAAGTAATACGTAAGAAAATACAATAGGCCAGGGAAACATAAACTAATGGCAATCTAAAAGAAATTTTGTCATGTATAGTTAATCGCTGAATTTCGCTGTTTCATTTCAAATCAATTTGGTTTTCTCTCAAACATTTTTTAAAATTAACAATATTAAAGAATAGGACAGGAAAACGAGCCGTGAATGTTTTGCCTATTCCAAATTTCTTTTATACAATTCCATCTGGGGTCGAGATCCACAGTTAAAGGAATCTTGTGTTAGACCAGAACATCTTAAACTTTTCCCAATCGCTATATCTTTTCGGATGGAAACATTTTATACCAAAGTTTGGTAATGAATAAGAAAATGAAGCACTAATAGACGATAACTAAATGAAAATTAGGCTAAAAATTATTATCTGTCACCCTTTAGTCAAATCTTTTAAGTCAGGATGATTTTCTTAGCCGTTTTTGCATGAAAATGTTGTGGAAGTTGAAAACAAAACTGTGCTGTGATTTTCTGCCATCCCAGTACTTCTCTACATTACTCCACAGCTTTTTGGT
This sequence comes from Araneus ventricosus, assembly GCA_013235015.1. Lineage (NCBI taxonomy): Eukaryota > Metazoa > Arthropoda > Arachnida > Araneae > Araneidae > Araneus > Araneus ventricosus. The sequence goes on from BGPR01000001.1 coordinate 5,143,388, forward strand.
TTCTTTTTGCCTCTTTGGGGTCGCAACTAATTGATTAAAATGCTGTGTATTAGGTAATAGTTACGGATGATGGCTGCCACTACTTTCTTCATATAAAACCATCGATATAAATAAAACTGAAACTTCAGTTTCTTTGTACGCTATATAAACCCAAACTGCTGAATAGATTTCCATTAAATTTTCCTCGCAAGCACTCTGAAGCATAAAGAAGGTTTTAGTGAAAGTTACGTGACAATGAATTGAATAGGTAATTTTTTATTACATACAAATTATGCTTCCACAACGCATGCGCAGTTCAAGTTCTTCTGCTGACGCTCAGACAAGGCAAAGAAAATAACGTAATAAAAATGAAACATATAAATAACTTGTAAGCAATAGAAATTGAAACTATTGAATAGGTTTTCTTCAAATTTTGCTTACAAATACCCTGAAGCATTTATATAAATAAAAGTGAAAAGCGAAAATAGTTTGTACCCTATAGAAATCCAAACCTTATGGCGAATCCGTATTTGGTGTTGAACAAAAGACAGAAACACTTACCAAACCCAATCCCTTCTGGCTCGATCTGCACCCAGTCTATACGACTGGTTTTTTCAAGAAAGAGAAAGCTTCAACGTTCTTTATAGCTGATGCCTTTAAATCCAAACTATTGTATAGATATTCTTCAAATCTTGATCATAAATACTATGAAACATAAGAAAGGTTTTATTGAAGGTTTGGTGACAATTAACTAAATATTTAATTTTTTATTACTTAAAAACTGTTTACAAGCATAGAATAGACTATTTTATCTTTTGTATCACCATTCCCATTAAATAAAAATATTACCACTTTTTAAAACCGTTTTATTTATTTGTCTCTAATTTGCGACTTTCATTGCTCAATTACATTTTATAGCATTCTTTGAAAATTATTAATAGTTTATGGATAAAATTAGCTTTCGGCGGTTTAAAAAATATTTTGATTCAAATGATATTCTGGTTTTAACTGAGGGGGAAAAACGTTTCAGACGATAAGAGAATTTTGTGTATTATAATATTTTATATAAAAGTATTTTTATATTAAAATATTAGACATGAATGTATTTTCATTCTGATCAACGCCGGATATATCAACTCGTAATTAGATCAGGGGTTCCCAATCTTTTTTCCCTCGCTTACCCCTTGATTAATAATTATATTTTCGCGTACCCCCTACTGTCATATCCTCCCCTCATCAACCATTCGTCTATGCAGAGAATTTTTTATCAATAATGTTAAGGGCTTAGGTTAGCTTAAGAGTCAAATGAATCGAATTAATAACATTTGCTGGACTTATTTTACATTTTATTGCATTTTTACAATAGTATCAATTTGACGCCAAAACAGATGAAATAAGTATTGAAATAATTTCCTATTAACTTATAAGGATAGCGAAAAATTACACTCCGTAATAATCAATTTTTCAAGTGGTATAGTTATTAAATAGTAAGCATTAACTTGGGGAAACAAAATTCTGTAACTTTTTTAATTCCTTATGTTTTCTTATTTCCACCATTACCTTCTTTGAGTTCGCGTACCCCCAACTAGTCCTTCGCGTACCCCAACTAGTCCGTAACGTACCCCAACTAGTCCGTAACGTACCCCAACTAGTCTTTCGCGTACCCCAACTAGTCCTTTGCGTACCCCAACTAGTCCTTCGCGTACCCCAACTAGTCCTTCGCGTGCCCCCAGGGGTGCGCGTACCACAGGTTGGGAAACTCTGCTTTAGATAAACTCTACAAAGCCATAGAATCCAAGTTATATGAGGCTTCTAGACGTTTGTATAGATCAATAAGAAAGAAATATCAATTTTATAATAATATAATAAATAATACGAACAATATAATCAATTTTTGAAGTGGTATAGTTATTAAATAGTAAGCATTAACTTGGGGAAACAAAATTCTGTAACTTTTTTAATTTCTTATGTTTTCTTATCTCCACCATTACCTTCTTTGAGTTCGCGTACCCCCAACTAGTCCTTCGCGTACCCCAACTAGTCCTTCTTCTCAAGTGTAATCTCAACTAGTCCTTCTGCGTTCCAATTAGTCCGTAACGTGTCTCAACTAGTCCTTCATGTACCGCAACTAGTCCTTTGCGTACCCCAACTAGTCCTTCGCGTACCCCAACTAGTCCTTCGCGTACCCCAACTAGTCCTTCGCGTGCCCCCAGGGGTGCGCGTACCACAGGTTTGGAACCTCTGCTTTAGATAAACTCTACAAGGCCATACAATCCAAGTTATATGAGGCTTCTAGACGTTTGTATAGATCAATAAGAAAGAAATGAGACGATATATATTTTAAATTTTTAGCTGCTGAACTTGAAAGAAAAATATTTCAAGCTTCAATTCGGAACAGAGATTAGAAACTTGAAACTCTTTTACTGTCTTTCTTAATAAGAAGTGGAGAAGTAGCAAAGAGAGAGGATAACCAATTCTCTGCTATTTGTAAGGAATTCATTAAGTTCGGGATGGTTCTTAAACCAAAAAGAAAGAGGACTTCTGAAATAATTTTTTTAAACATAGCGTATGTTTTTGTCAAGTTGTTAATTGAAGAATCGTCTTGTAGCGCGAAGTTTAATACTTTTGGAAGCGAGTTCTTTTCTGATTGTCCTTTCGAAAACTTCGCGAGTTGCTGACCTCAAAAGAAATACATGGTCGGAATCTTCTTTTCCCTTCTTTCCTTGGCTTCAGTTCAACTATAGAAGAGAATAAAACGAAAACCTTCGTAATCTCAGATTAATTTCTTTCACGGCATTTTTTTCAGATGAAGTTTAAAAACTGTTAGGAAACTTTTTTTTCCCTCCTTTTTGTTGCCATCAACAAAGTATTTTTAATTTTTTTCCTCTGTTATTAACTTTGACAGGAGAAAAATACCCAACCTTCTCCATTAGTTCACTTGAGTTTAGTATGCATCGTTCATTCTTTGACAACAAATAAGAAACTTTACAACTTTCTTGCCCAATCTTCTAATTTATTCTTTAGTTAATCTATTATGCTATGTTTAGATTACTTTCGCTTTCTGATAAAAAATGCCTCGGAACATGCCTAGAAATAGCATGCAGGATAATCACATGGCAAACAAAAATTACAAATTTGATTTAGTTAAAACAGATATTCAAGTCACGATTGAAATAATTTTTCTTATAAACTACTTAGTTTGAATGTTTTTAATTTATTTAATGGTAGTTATAGAATTAGTAATTTTTAGTTCTGATCGGTTATTTACTATTTCTAGTAAATATTTTCATCTTGAATCTAATGTGAAATAATTCCCAAATAAAATTTCTTAACGTTACCTAGGTAAAGAAGATATCATATGATATTGCTGTTTACGAATACTATATAAATTTGCCTACATGAAAAATATTTCCATCTAAATTGTGCATAATTGTTATATTGATATTTATTCTCACTTTAATAATATTTAAAAGTTGTTTGCACATGAGGAAGGGTAGGCTGGATCTGTCTTTATATATTTAGGATGTACGGGAAAAGAGTCAAAGAAAATTTCGTGTAATTCAATTTACTTCAAATGCTGGAATTTCGGTTAGTCAGCTTTACTTAGCATTATTTCTTAGCAATTCAGAATCATTAAACATTAGTTTAGAATATGAGATACATCAACAGATTTTTTTAAAAACAATAGTCGGCGAACAAATATTTTAAAATTACATTAGGATGTTTAACTTGTTTATTTTTGTGTAATTTTTTCTAACTTAAAAACTAGTAACGTTTTGGGAAACTGAGTCGTTAGAATATTGATTTTGAAATGAGTTATATGTTTGAAGTATGTCTGTTTTCCATTAATTGAAGTTAATTATTCTCTATGGGTTTTAAATGGTTTTTTTTGAATATGCCGCTAAAAAACTTTTGGGTGAACAAACGAAGGCATATATTTTTTAAGCGGCCTAACTTCTACTTTTTTATAATGCAAATTTTTATGAAATTTAAGATGAATATTCACATTAATTTTTTGTTAAGTTTATATGCGAAAGATAAAGACTGTCGAGATCGGTTTAAAAGAGTTGAATGATAATGTTTGTTGCACAAATACAAACGAAAACTTTTTTTAATTTTTTGAATTGTAAAGGAAAAACGCATTTAAAGGACATGAGGTTTCCCTCTTTGCCGGGATGCAGTTTTGCCCCTTTAAAATAAAAAAATGGCAAATTAGTGTTGTGTTTACTGTTTCTCTAAAAGAATCACAGACAATAGGCAAGATAAATTATTTGCATTTTTCTGAACCCCTTTTCAAAAAGACCCTCTCAAACTTTTAGCTGAAATAGTTTTGATTAATCTTAGAAAATCATAGATCAAATCAGAGTTTATAGAGTGTTAATAATTTTCTCTTTTTCTTCATGTTTATAAATGTAAGAATTTTGGAGTTTTTTTAAAAAAATAATAATATTTACTTACGACTTGCGTCTGAGAGTGACTCGAAATTTTTTAATGAGAATGCAAAAATATTCCAAACACAGAATCGTAAAGTAATTTTTTTGACTTACTTTTTCAACTTTCAAAAAATATTCCTGCCTTAAGAGTTAATCAGAATTTCGCTGTAGAGTTTTTGCAGTACAGTGCAACGCGTTTAGAGTAAAATTATTTTAAGATTAGTTAAGATCAAGTTGATATGCGAAATCTAATAATTATGTTCGAAAATAGTAGATGGATTTAGTTTTTTACGAGAAAAACTTAAAAAAGGATTTGAGACACATGAAAATATGAGTTAAAAGAGAAAATCTGTTCGAAACAGAAAAGTCTTGATGTCTATGCTTTGAAGTTCGATTGTAGTTATGCAGGTTGGCTAAAGCTGAGTTCTTACGACATTCCTACCGATAGATGGCGCTGGTGCTGTTTGCAACCTTTTTAGAATGTTATACTTTTTTCCTATGTCAGTTGTGAGTAAAATGAAACTGCAGCGTGGTGAACCAACCGCCAACTTCCTTATAGCTAATAAAATTTTGTTAAGTTTCATTACTTGCCTTGCATCTCAATTCAAATTAGAAAATCAACAATTAGGTTTCTATACTATTAATCACTGAGTTATTCCTTTATAGAACGCTGTTGGTCATATGAACTCTATATTTCAACAGAGGGCATTTCAGAGAATACGGAAACAAATGGCACGAAAAATGAAGAAGAAAGAAAACATTTTGTAAAAATGACCATTTTTCTTTCTCGTATATAAAGCATAGCAAAAGAGAGTATTGGAGGTTCAACCAAGAGATTTCGATGAATCTTCACATTTCAGAACTTCTTGAGTTTGAAAAAAACCATTTTGAAATTACGTCTCCCTGTCGGTCAGTTTGTTTTTCTGTCTGTAAACCCGTTAATTCTAAAATACAATGAGCTATACGGATGAAATTTAGCATGTGGTCTTTACATCGCAACTGTAGATTTCTTTCATGTGTGCTTCATCTACAATGATACCATCACATGTAAATTTAAAATATAACGATATTGCTGATAGTCTTGCTAAAGAAGGTACTGCCATGCCTCAGGCCTATGTAGAACCCTTGACCTACCTGGAATTATACTCAAAAAGAAAGGCCTAACATTTTTTGGAGGCATCCACCAGCTCATTCATGGTATCGTAGTGAAGGCTCCGGTGCTACTATACATTTTAAGTGGGATAGGAAAGACCAAACAGCTTTGGCTCGCTTAACTTCCGGTCACTTAAAAACCCTCAGATTCTCTCATGGTGATAAGAGGTTCAATATTTGCACAAAGTCCAACATGATTGAGGCCACTCCGCAACATCTACTTGACTGTGTTGCCTTGGTGTATGATGACCTGCTTAAAAGACAGGATTTCGTGTTGGAGGTGATGAAGGCGAACGACCTCATGGATCTTTCAGATCAGAAGGATTAGAAAGAAGAAGAAGAGATTTCTTTCAAATTTTGGACACAATCTGTCTTCGGGAAATTTGTCTCTCCGTTCGTGTGCATGTGAATGCAATAATTCGAAAACTCAAAAAGATAGTAGAATGAAATTTAGCATAAGCTTTTATCATGAAGACTGTAGATGTGTATCAAACTTTAGACAAAATTCGTCAGCGAATTGCCTGTCTGCTGTATGTGGATTCTCTTGTGTGTGAATGCAACGACTTAGATTAGCGGTTCCCAACCTTTTGGTTGTGCGGACCACCTGTTGTGTAAAAATATTTTGATGTCCAATAACTAAATACAAGTAAAAATAATTCAAACACATATATTATATTGTCGCTTAACAAGCAACAACACTTACTGTGATCTTTCACTTATGCGCGGGCGCAGGGAACAGCGAAAAAACGCGCATAAGTGAAAAACCACAAAAGGGAGCTTAAAAGTGAAACATCAACACAGTGTACATATATTGTTAATTAATACTATGTATATACTACTAAAAAATGTAAATAAAATTAGTTTCAAAATGGAAATACGTGTATAACTTCCGTTAATTATTTTTTAAGAACACAAAGAAAATGGAAATGCTCCCGATTTTTTAAAATCTCTCTCAATGTCGATTCTGGGACGTTAAAATGCTCAGCTAAAGCTTTTTTCGAGGTGCAAGGATTTTCTTTGAATTTTTTAATAACATCCATTTTAAACGAAAGCGACAATTTCGTTCTTTTCGCCATTTTAAAACGTAACGATCTAATCAAAACTCCAAAGATGGTTCTTTCGTTAGCGATCAATGCCACGTGGTACGTACCGTACTAACCTCTCTAATTGGCTGCTGTATAAATGCGACGTTTACTGACGTCAATCACAAGAACCCCCATGTACACCCCTGTGTATAAGTTAGAGGAAAGCGTTCTTGGAATCTGAACAATAGAAGAAGGGCAAGGGAATGCATTCCTAGAAGCAGAGCAAAAAGGGTTTTTGTTCTGTTAAAAAAACTGTTTGAACCAGGGCCAGAGAAATAGTTTGAACTAAGAATATTTTTGCGACGCGCATAAGTGAGAGGTGCTTTTTTAATGCGGCGCAGAAATGAATAAGAGTTATTATTGTTTTCCTATATCCCTGGCCAGGACCGCGGAAAAAACGTGCATGAAAGAGAGCTAGTACAAGTGAGAGGTCACTGTATCTCAATTTTCTTAAATGTCAAAGAGGAAGAGAGTACTGAATTTTTCCGAACTATTGACAAATATTTCTTAATTTTTTCACATCTGCTAGGGACACTCGGTCTCATAATCATATCAGATGTTGAAAAAATTCAGAAATATTCGTTGTTGGTTATGACAAATTCGGTTTTTCTTCCTCTTTGAAATTAAAAAAAACTGAGATAAGTGGCGTTGCTTGTTAAGCGTCGATATGCACATATATGTCAGAAATTAGTACAGCATACTGTAAAAGGATTAAAAATATATTATTTATAAACCAGAAACAAATAAACAAGTGACGACTTTTGAGTCTTCCCTGACTTCGAATCTTGACAAGCCTTCCGAGGCCTACTAATACGCCATCCGAGGCCCACAAGTGGACCACGGCCCATAGGCTGGGGAGCCGCTGACTTAGATGAATGATATTTTGTATATGCCTTGTGACTACTAGCGTACATCTGTACCAAATATTGAAGCCAATCGATCGAAAGGAAGACATAAAAAAGGCATACTCGGTTTTATTACTTCATTTTACTACGAAGAGCAATCCCACTGGTTTACTTTAAAGCCCATTGCCTAACTATAACATACACGCATTAGCTAAATACGCATTTGAGTGCATTTGACAATTGTTAGTATTTAATGCACTCCTATACCACTTACGATTCCTAGTTACCATGCATCACGACAATGACTGAATAATTATTCAGTAATGTCTGACTTATATTTACAATAGGTTCTATTTGCTTGCCTTCTCCGCACATTAATTTTCGGAATTTTTTACTTTTCCCTAGGTTCTGAAATATATGCCACCGAGATTTGTCGTTTTCTTGACCACTACTGTTTTAATGACAAAGACCTGAATAGATTATTTCTATCCACCAGATTTCACCCATTTAAGTGCATTAAAATACGAACTAGTTTTTAAAAAGATTCTCAGCAAAGTAATCAAATGAGTTCATAGACAGGATAAAAGGTAAAGGGGAGAATCTGTAGAACAAACAATAATGCATTCACATAGCATACATTTCTTTCCGAGGTATCTAAGAGCATCAGTGGCGGCGATTGGGTTGAAAAAGGGGGCCAAAAAATTCATGGACATCTAAAGGTACCTGGGAGTATAAGGGTAGATAACAAAATTTAAAAACTTAACTACAAACTTAGCTAACTTTCCCGGACACTGTTGTTTTTTTAATAAATCTTAATTTTAGGCAGCTAGGGGGCAAAAG
>BGPR01000001.1:5152508-5166278 GCA_013235015.1 Araneus ventricosus
ATAAATCTTAATTTTAGGCAGCTAGGGAGCAAAAGATTCACAGACATCTAAAGGCACCTGGGAGTATAAGGGTAGGCAACAAAATTCAAAAACTTTACTACAAACTTAGCTAACTTTCCCGGACACTATTGTTTTTTAATAAATCTTAATTTTAGGCAGCTAAAATTAAATAAGAATTTAAAATTTTTCTAGCAAAAAGTAGGTGGACAACTGCCACCCTGGCCCCCTCGACTCGCTGCTACTGAAGAGCATCTTTTCCCTAAGGCAGGGCCGGTCTTTAGCCGATGGGACCGATTGCTCACAATAGGGCCCTGCGATTAAGGGGCCCGCGCCAGAATAATATCTACTCTCCGCAAAGTTCAGTGGCGTAACTAGGGTAAGCTAGGCAGTGTAAGTACCCTGTGCGTTATTACCAGAGGGTGAAGAATTGAGTTTAAAAATTTAAGAATTATTTATATGTTTTACTCTGAAATTCCATCTCGAAATTTTAATTCGCCTCGAGTCTGAAGACCATTTTTGTAATTACATATGTGTTGTCTGTCTATCTGTAAATACAATAACAGAAAAACTCTACTAGACAGATGAAATTTGGTGTGTTGTCAGAACACCAAAATTTTAGGTTTCAATCAAATTTAGACGAAATTCTGAGCCTAAAAAGTCTGCTCATTCTTGCATGTATGGACACAATAGCATAGAAACGCAAAGAGCTAGAAGGATTAAATTTAGCATATGGTTTTCTCTTTAGAATTGCAGATCTGAATCAAATTTAGGTCTCAATGGGAAGAAAGGAATACATTCAAGATACATACACGGTTTTCTTCACTATGCTACGAAGCACAAACTTCGTCACATTGTATTAATAAACGAGATAGTCAAGGGGATAACACTTCAGACAGTCTTTTCTTTGTCATAAGTCCTTAGATTGTGCACCCCCCCAAAAAAAATGTTAATAATTTTTTTCCAATCGGGCCCCGAACCTCCTAAGGTCGTCCCTGCCATAAGGTTTGACATAAACGGAGACGTATGACGAGGCGATTAAGTGACTTAAGTTGGGCGAGATGATCTTCCAGTCTGTTACAATGAAAAGCACTCTGAAATCATTAAAGCTTAGTGAAGGCAATTCTGATTGTTCTCATGATGCACCGTAGTTGGAAGCAAAAGTAAAAGACAGTAGAATCGTTAATCGATTTTGTGGATTACTTGTCATAGATTAAATTACGGTGTTCCGTTTCTCCTCGCAGTAGGACATAAACATAGTTCTTGTCGACGCCAGATGGCGCCGGAAGACAGGACAAATTCAGGATAAGCGGATGTTTCTCCCGATTTCATCACGCGCTCTTTCTCCGGTAAGTCTCGTTTTTCACAAAGGTAAGGAAAAGTTTCGCAACTTCTCATTTCGCCAGTTTCATGTACCTTTTCGCAGGAATAAATGGCTACTGACGCAAGAGTTCCCGGTTTGGGGTTTCTTAGAATCAATTTTAAATATATTAGAATGAGTTTTTTAAATATTAAATAAAACCGAGAGTGCTCAAAATATATTTTAAAGTGATTAAAAAACATAAATACGGAAAGAAATGATACGATCACACTTCAATACCGAAATTGTAAGGAAGTGCGATTGCGTTTTTGCTTGTTACAGTTAACCTTACTTCGTTTTTCATAAAAGAAAGAGAAGTTTTGCAACTTCTCATTTCGCTCGTTTTGTGCACTGTGCTATATCTCTCCAAGGAAAAACTGCTTGTTGTTGCTGAATTTGTTTGAAATTTTTAGTTTCCGATTACATGGTATTAATAGGCTTTAAAACTTTTAAGCACATCTGAACGCTTAAAGGAACTGAAAAAAATTTAACCCTTTAAATACGGACAAGTGATCACATTTCGGTGCCAAAATTATGAAAATGCGCTGTTGCTATTATAGTAAAAAGAACTTTGCAGCCTAATTATACTGTAAAAAAACAATTCGCGAAAATTCATCTGAAATTAAATGATATATATTAGTAATAATAGCCAAAATTTTACTCACCCGAAAAAAGCCTTACCTAAAAGTGATAAGGAATATAACGCTTTCATGATTTTGGAGTTATTTAAGTATTTAGTTTAGGGTAATGTGTGAAATATTATTATACCTTAATGATATTTTTATTTCATTTTTTTGAAAGAAATCTTTTATTATCCTTGAATTATTTCCGTTAAATATATTAAGATTTCCAGTGTCTATATGTATTAACTTTATATTTGATTATAACTTCCTGTTTATCACCGTTTCAATAATATTATTTTATCATTAATTTGCATCATATAGTTGCATGCTCACTATTTCCTGATGCCCAAAGTTTATTCACTATTACGTGCTGGCATAATGCTGCTTTTACCGGAAATGTTTGAGAAAAAGGAAACTATTGAGAAAAAAGAAAGAAAAATTATAACGTTCCTTATGTATCTTTAAACATTATACTTGTTTCTACCGCATTTTTTATTTCAATTGTCATAGGATCTTTGTAAAGCTTTCATTAAAGATGTACTTACCATACAAAACTATAAAACATTCGGTAGCTTTTAAACATCATTTGCAGTTGAGTTACTTTGGCAATTGATTTCTTACACCCGTTTAATGAGTCCATGCGTAAGAAAAAAGAGAATTTTAAATCGCGTTTTTAAGATTACAAGAATATTTTATGTTTGTTTATTTGATCATTTATTAAAAAATAGTTTATTTTTTGAATAAGTTATTTTTAAGATTACATTCATATCTTAAAAATTTTTAAGGAACTATGAGTGAAAAATATAGTTCCTATTATTTACAAACATCAGAAAAAAGAAATTGTAGGTTGTAGGGATCTTAGTTTTTAAAGTTTTCTTTATGATATTGGAAAAGTATTGATTTTCAGTTTGGCGAATGTATGTAATTTCCTAAGTAAACTAGTATCCAAAATTACTGATGGAGAATTTGTCTTCACTGTCCATATTGAATTAAGTGAAAGAGACTTTATTTACTCTGAAAAAGATTTATCAGCCCTTGTTTTCCTCAATAACTGAATGTTATCTATTAGATTAAATGACAATCTGCTAGATTTTAAGTTAAATGTGAATTTAACTTATTTATTGCCTATAGCTTATGATAAAAAATGATATGCAATTTCGAAGAAACAAGTTCTGATTATCTTTTCTCCGAAAAGTTAAAAATGTTTACTTGAAAAAGCGGGGATTTTAGAAGCGCAAATTATACTATTTTACAGTGCTGTACTTAAAATAGACTCATAAGGAAGAAAATGAGAATTTTTACTTTTATTTGTCTAACTATATATTTTTTTGTAAATGAAATCTAAAATAGTCGCTATACTTCAAAAACAACTATGAGAAAACAAATTCGTATATTTTGCATTTGTACATATTAACATCGAACGATATGTTATCTGTAGGACAAGCTGGACGAATCTATAAAATATTTAAAATATTTCTTGCAAATTGAAGTTATTCTCAAAATATCGTCATCTGCATTTCACGTAATTTTGAAGAATGCAACTGTAAGGCGTATCATCAGAAATTTGAGGAGCCAGCTATAAAGTAGATTTGTATTTTCTGCTGTGAAATGTTTTTCTACTCGAATTATATTTTAAAATACAAGCAAAAATTATTCGTTCAGTAAATTTCCATACAAAGAACATGAACTATAAATAATTCAATTTGTCAATTTAAGGTGAGTTCAGATTTCATTTTAAAACTTAAGTTAAAAGCATTCTCGATCTGTTTTCACTTGATACAGAATATTAATATTTGATATCTATATTAGTATATTCAGTAGAATGATTCGAACATTTGACAACTACATGCAGCAGAAGGAACTTACTTATCAGTAGAAAGAACAGATATGCTAATGCATGCAAAATTTTCTAGTGTAAAATTGAGTAAGTAGTGATGGGTGTTATTGCAAAAAAAAAAAAAAATTACCTCCGGTTTAACCTGGCGGTTAAAACCGCTCAAAATAACCGGTTTTTGAAAAAAATAACAGTTTTTGGTTTTTTTTTCAAAGCAATGTTTGTGGACAGAATTTATTAATAATAATATACAATAAGTAAGTATTAATACAACAATTAATTGATGTAATAAGTAACGATTATAAAGAAGTAACTAATACAATATGTAATAATAATAAATGAGTAATTATTGGAATAAGTAAGTATTATAGACAAAATTTTTTATTAACATTGTTTTCACAAGAAATTAATTCATCGGCCACTATTTATCATCTAATCTGCTCATAAAGACTCTTTAAGCAATGTGTTGATCCGCGAGTCGACACCTCTAATCGGAAACAATATTATTCAAAACGTAGATACTGATCTTTCGGACGCCACAGAACTTCCGACTAAAGATAAATATTTTTTGGCTACAAAAAAAAGACGCCGTTTGCAGACAAAATTTTTTATTAGTATTGTTTTTGTAGGAAATCAATCCATTGGCCAATATTTATCTGTTCATAAAGATTCTTTCAGTAATCCGCCAACCAACAGACGCCTCGAGGAAGCGGTTGTCGGTGGTTGGCCTAAGATGAGGAAATTCAAAGCTTTATAACTTGGTAAATTTTAGTCTAGTCGAACCTAAAATCGAGCTTATTCCGACCCGGTTTCTTTCCCCGGTTTTTAGATTTTTTGAAAAAAATATCCGGTTTAAACCGGGGCAAAAAATAACCGAAACAAAAAAACCCCCGGTTTTCGGTTTAAACCGATAGGAATTTTCCCATCCCTAGTAAAACCTCTCTACAGTTCAAAGCAAAATAGGCCGCTTTGAAGGGTTTTCATTTTTGCCCTAAATGAGCCCTAATACAATATTTCCGACACAGTGAATTTTAAGATTCACCTAAAGAAAAAGTACTTTACTCGAAGATTTCTAACTGTTTTTGAAAAATAATATAATTTGTGTTTTCTTGGGTCTTTCGGTTTTTTCAGAGGTAATTTTTTTTTAAAAATTTTGTCCTACATGTACGATGTTACCCTTCTAAATCATTCTAAAAAATTTCATTGATGTCAGTAGAGCTCTTCTGGCGCATTCGTTTGAGAGCACTAAATTTAAAATTTTCGTAATCTTTTAATATCTCATCTTTTTTGTTAATGATTTTGTTTATTTGCCTTCTGATTCGATTGGAAGATTCGGCTAATTTTCTTGCCGATTTTCCATTAGAATGCTCACGCAAAACTTCAACACGCTTGTCTAGATTTAGAAAGAGACCGCGGTGGCCCAGTGGTAAGGTAAGGTCGGAGGGCTCCAGGTTCGAAACCCGATTCCACTGAAGATCCGTCGTGTATTGGGCCTGCTGCACGCTAAATCATACGCAGTGGCCAAGCGTCCTCCCGTTGGTCTGGTGCGGAACTTTGGAGAAGGGGTGCCAGCTCAGGTGTCGTCCTCGTCATCTGATCGAGGTTCAAAATTACGAGGTCCGTCCCAAAATAACCCTCGTGTTGCTTCAAAACGGGACGTTAATATAACTAAACTAAACTAGATTATAATAAAACTCACTTGGCCATCGCTCAGAGTTAAAACCAGCGGGAGTGGTCGCCCCTAAACTTTCTCGTATACTCCTAACACATGTGGAGAAAAAATAAGCTAAAAGGCAGTAAAGCGAACAAGCGTCCCTAACCGCAGTGGAGAAAAAAAGCTTGGAATCGGAAGCTTGGAGGCGAAAGGCGTGGGTAGAAGCGGAAAGGATTAGCGGAAGTGAACCCCGCAATAACGGCCTCGCGTCATTGTGTGATGAGAAAAGACAAATAGGCAATTTGAACAACTTTTTTTAGACCGATTGTAACGAAAATGGGTACGGATCTACAATTAATCTTAGCAGGCCTCATACCAATTTTTATTTATCAAATCCGTAGGGTTTACGAGTTATAATGTTTAGAAGTATGCGATTATACAGACCAACAGACAGTTAACCCTTTGAGGGATTTGGCCCAAAATTTGATACAGACCTACGTTCCCCTGATTATAAAACTGTGTACCAAATTTTATTTATCTAGCTATTCAAGTTATAGTGTTCACATGAACGCGGACAAACGGACAGACAGACTTCCCGCAGACGGATGTTGCCCAAAATTTGATAGGAACCTACAAATTATGTGTCAAGATCCCATACCAAATTTCATTTTCGTAGCTCTAATAGTTTTCGAGTTATCGTGTTCACAGACAGACAGAGAGACACACAGGCAGACATAATTCCAAAATTGTGTTTTTTGGACTCAAGAAGGTATAAAACGTGCAGATTCGTCAAAATCTCGAGTACGAATTTTTTGAAGATTACAATACTTTATCTTTGTATACTTTGTATACGAGAAAGTAAAAAAAAACTATGTTTGTGGCGAAAATAGCCTCTTGCTTCGTGTTTAGTTACCATGGTTGCTTGGATCCTTCATCTCTGTAGAGAGCGAAGTTCACTTTTCTTTGCGTATCAAAAGGGATAATTAGTCTCGATTTGATTTCCAATGCATTGTTTTTGAGTATATGTACTTTTTGTTTTCTTTGTTCCCTTCTTTCTTTCTTTTAATAAAATAGACCAAGATCAGGGAGACGAAAGAAATGGATTTCGTTGAAGTTGAACGGGAGACCACCACTGCCGCTCAGGGGAGTTCGAGTGTCCGTTCCTAAAGGCTATTTTAACACTATGCCAATTTGCCAAACATTCCGCGCCATACAAAAGAGACCGTTAAAAAGGGTGACCGCTACGTAGGGATGGTCGCTTTGAGAAGTTTTACTTTAGTCGATTCATATTGAAGAATTGCAAGCAGTTAGTATTAAAAAATAACCAAAATATTTTTTTCTATAAATCTGGTTGTCTGTTTAGCTTACACTGAAAAAAAAATCATGATTGTATTTTTTTACTCGTTTGAACAGATGTTAAGATTTCTTTAAATGTAACTCTAGACTATTTGTTATAGCTGTCACAATACTTTCCTATAACTATTTAAAATGGAATTTATCGTGTATTTATATTAAAACCATTTCGTTAACTGCGATTTTTCTGATTGGTTTAAACAAAATGTTAAGAGATGTTTAAACTATAACTATTCTACATTATAAAGAAAATATAAACTAATTAAGAGCAAAGTGATTACAATCTTGAAAAAAAGAGAAAATTTCATTTGAAATAATCTTCTTTTAAAAATACATTTACTCTTTACAAAAAGTAAAAGGGCGCTTGTATTTGTATCTCTTAGTAGATTTATCTTTTATGTATTTAAGTTAGAATTCTTTTAATAGATGCTATTATCTAATCATTGCCAAGTCAGATAAGGTAAAAGAATTGGAATCCAAAAGAACCCATTTCAAGTACACTTTTCTAAAAATTTGAAGAAATTAATTCCTTTTTATGCGTAAAACATTAATGCTTACAATTTTGAATTGAGTTAGTTCATTTTTCGCTATCACTATACGCTTCATTCTCCCTGATAGCAACGACTTTTATGGCTTCAACTGACGAATTTTAGTTGATTTCTTTTTCAAAACTTTATAAACTTCAGCAAAAGTTGGAAGTGCTTTTTGTAATGTTTAAAATGAGCAGAAGTCTTAAGGCGATACTTTACATCAAGGAACATCCATATAAGAACACAAGTACAGCCTTGATACAAGATTCTTTTTTCATTTTATTACGAAATGCCGTTGGAGATTGAGACGCTATATATAAATCAATATTTTGCATTGATGGAAATCTACAGAGCAATGATTCTAGGGTAGCAGAAGTTGCATTTCTCATCCATAAATATTGAAGATAATTTATAATATTTGTTATTGATAATATTTAGAACTGTTTTTTATATTTTTGTTAATTTTTCTTATTATTCCCTTTTTCGTTGCACGTGAAAACAACTTTAATCATGAAGTTTTCCTTAAACTCTTAAACACATAATTCATAACATTTTCGATTTTTTTTCGCGAAATTAGATAGATGTTTGTTTCAGTAACTTAAATTAACAAATGCTTCATCTAGGATGACGAATACAATAGTCATTTAATGTTTTTAATAATGAAATCAGTATTTATTACCTTATTTGCAGTTGAAAAAGTAATTTGAACTGATTTTGTAGTTCTTCTTGAAGTTGAGGGATGTACTTTTAGAGCGAAATATTTTATTTTTAAAATCTTGTACGGCATTCTGTTTTTTTCGGATGTTAGCATAAAAATCCTTTTCATATGGAAAGTAAATTATCTGTTTTTAACTTCCTATGAATAATCTTACTTACCTTACCTTAAAAAAATATTGATTTGGTTTCAAGCTCCTTACAGCATTATTGAATTATAGAGTCAAATAATTATCTTCTGTTACGGATAAAATGTAACCATCAAGTGGAATTTACTTATTTATGCCATTTCACACTTAAAAGATAAAATTAAACATCCCCAGAATAAATTAAATTGCCGGTTATAATATGCTGCAATGAGTATTTTTCGAGTAGATGTTTTTTCACAATTAATCGTTTCAAAAATGTGCGAATACCCTCTATAAGTTTTTTGTTAATTTATTAAGACTGTTAAATTCTTTATATTATTGTTCGAGACTGAAATTTTTTTAGCTATATCTTTTCACTAGAATCAATCTTTTGAATCTGAAGAGCAATTCCTTTTATAAAACTGTTGGAAAAAGTTTCAGGATTTTGAGGATTTTCAATATTAGTTGAAATGTTATTTCTTCATCTTTCCATGGAAAGGAAAGACAAAGGAATTATTTTCATACGGATCAAAGAAAATACCTTGGCAGAAGTGAAAGAAAACTGTATTCGTTTCAAAAGCTTGTTGCTTTAAAATAATATTAACTTATGCTTACAGTTAAATACCATTTTTATATCAAGAAACTTGGCATTTTTCAAATTAATTGAAGCATTCCCATTATTGGGCTAGCTGGTATAAAACCATGGTTAAATTATGCGGTCCAAATGAACAACTGTTGTAAGTGGTTTTTTAGAAGAAATCAATTAGACGATTGTCAATGTTGCTATTCCAGCGCGATGCAATTTGATAGGTATGAAGGGCAAAACATACATTTTTCCTGCAAATGGCAGACAGAAGGTACTGCAAAATCTTACATACGGTGAGACCGCGGTAGCCTGGTGGTAAGGTCTGGACCTTGGGGACGGTTCCACCAGCATGTGGAGGACGGGATTTATTGGGTACAATAAGATGATACAGGCATTGCCCGAACAGGGGCAGTAATTTTAAATACAAGACAGCTGGGAGTGTAAACATGGTTCGACCCACCTCGGTGGAGAGAGAATAGCTTGATTTACTGCTCGGGCAAGCAAGGAACAGTAAAAATATATAAAAAATAGATAAGTATTGAAAAAGAAACAAACAAATAAACACAGAAAAAGCAGTAAAAATCAGATATAAAAATAAGTCAAAGATTGAAACCCCATAGTATAAAAACAAAGCACAAACAACACTACACATCAAACGACACACAAAACACAAATAAAAACTGTACCAAACATAGAATTAAAAATACATAAATTAATAATAATAATAATAATAATTACTTCTGAGATAGAAAGGAATAAATTCCGTTAGTCAACGGCAATCCGCGTCCCACGTATAAGGGAATAGCAAATTTTCAATTACGGTATGTTTTTTTGAGTAGAACTGCGCAAGTTAAAAATTACTTTATGTCGTATACAGGATGAAAACGGCCAATGGGAGAGGAAAAGGAATGAAATTTTGTAGTCTAAAAAAAACAAGGTCAAAAAGTAGAATGTATAGCCCCATCCCCCCCAAAAAAAACTAAACAACCGTTAGGGCATTGACAACGTGGCAGCAGGATTCCAGAACTGCGGAGAGACTTGGGAATTGGAACAGTCATCTATTGTCGGGGCTCATGGACAATAGCTGCCCTAGGGCGTCGAGAGAATCCCACACCAAGGAACCTACTGGTGTGGTGCGGAAGTTTGGCGAGAGGGGTACCACCTCAGGTGTCGACCTCGTCATCTGACCGCGGTTCAAAATTACGAGGTCCGTCCAAAAATAGCCCTCGTGTTGCTTCAAAATGGGACGTAAATATAACTAAACCTACATACGGTGTTCGTCTACTGAAGACTCAGCCTCTTCTTTTCAGACACAGGTTGTTTCAACACGATGGAGTTTAAATAGGTACTATGGAGATGCCAAAAATTCAGTAAAATTAATCATTTCTGTTTTATAGTTATCAAAGAATCTTTACTTTAACATTGTGGAAAATATTGCTTAAAGGCATTCACAATGAAGGAAAGTTCAATTCCTGGAAGTTTTTCGAAACACTTTTTCTCTAATCGAAATTTAAAATATTTATTGAATGAAATTTTTCAAGCCATATAAATGCAAATGATAGAATAATTGGTTTTTCATAGTATACTGAATAAATTGCTTGCCTAACGTTTGAACAAATTTTTCTCTATTATGTGCTTGTAGTGCGATATGTTATGGACTGATGAAACGGTATATATATCTATAGACGAGTTCAATATTCTAATTACGTTTGTACAAGACTTTTTAGTATTTCTCGATAATTGTCATGAAAAAAATTTGCTTTAATATGGACTAATGAGTGATCCACTGTTTTGCGAGAATTTTGATTATTACAATGCTATAAGATTTTATATTAATACTAATTATAAGGTGCATGTAAAAAGCACTAACGAACGATTTACTTGATAAAATAAATTAGAGCAAAATTTTTATCTAAGCAATTTTTTATTGTTATCTAAAAAGATTCCTTTATATATCTTCCGTAAGTTAATGGATTTTGTACTTACTTTAAATTATGAAATAACTCTGACAATGCATTTCATACTCAGTACCAGTTTCATACAGTTTTACTTAATATTTTTCTTCCATTTAAAATTGAAAGTTTATTATTGAGTTATCAAAACTTGTATATTTTCAATTGTTTCTACAGTAGTACGAATTGTGAAGTTATATTTTATCTCGAAACGAAGCTAATTCAGCATAATTATTAACTTGAAGGGATTTTGCAATTAGACAGTTGAGTGCCGTAGTGAATTGTCTCATCATATTTGACCCTCTAAGCGTTTCACACGTATTTTTCCGTTTCTCATTTGAGTTGAAAAGCAGATAATTCATGTTTATGAGTATAATTTCTTAAACTACTGTGGATAAAATATTCTTAGGATTTCAGAGATTGATTAAACGCAATAAAGATCCAATTACTCATTTTAAAATAATTTTTTAAATAAGGCTTTAAAGATAGTATATCAAAATAGCTAACCGTTCAGAGGGTTAAAACTGATAATTTATATCTTAGGGTGCACGTCTTCTTGTGATTAGAAATTATAAATACATTAAACAAATTTTATAGGTAAAATTAATATTATTTTATAGTTTATTATCATTGCATTTGCACATTTGCAATTGGAGCCTATTTAAGCTGTATGGGAAAAATTAATTTTTTAAATTCGTTAGAAGTCTGTTAAATAGATATAGGAGTATAAAGAATATAAAGCAATAATATTAAGATTCTTTATTCTTGCGCAAGAGGTAGAACACGCTAGTACAGCATCTATATTTTAATATTAAATTATTTTTACTCTTTTTTTAATATAACAGCAGTCACTGAAAGCTATACAAATTGACAAGCATTCAGAATTCATTAAAATTAGATGAAAAGTGCTTGTAAATTTAATTACAGTTCAAGAGCTTTGATTAAACTCAGATGACACTGTTTATTTTGAACAAAAGTCAATATATTGACTTTAATTTATTAGTTTAGTATCCAGAAGAAATTAATTTAGTTTTATATTTTATCCGTAAGCACCTCCTATATACAGAGTACACTTGATAACTCAATAAATTAACTTATTTCTGTAAAATTAACTCGATTTTTAGACATAAGGAGTTCGGTTTGCAAGTTTATTTTCTTACATCGTTTGAAAATACATTCCAGTTATTAAGGTAAGTTGTTGCTGCACATGTATAATTAAAAAGTCCTTTTTAGCCGAACAAAGTAAAATGATTCAATATTTGAACATTAGAGTTGAATTAAGAATTCTGTTTCAGTGGCATTCTGAGAATTATAAATGATCATTTCTAAAATCTCGAAAACCAGCGATGACGAAGTATTCCAGTAAAAGCTACATCAAAAGTAAAGTTCTGCAGATTCATGAACTCATTTGATTGGTGCAATATTCTAATCAATATTTAGGATAATTAATATTAAGTAACAGCTTATAAAGCTAAATTTTGGGGCTTAGATATAATTTCATCACAATGTTCTTTTTTAAAAATTCTGTCAAAAATTGAGCCATATTCTTCAGACCACAATTTAAAGCTACAAACTCAGTTAAATGCGGTGCACTTCCATGTACTTAGAGTTTTCGTGTTAAGAGCTTAGGTACGTGCAGTAATGCGTTTAAATTTTAGAAGAGAATTTCGGATTATTCGAAAATTTAATCCGGACTGGTTGAAATTCTCTAGTACAGATGTCAATAAGTACATATGACTTATATGGATGCATACAGAGTTTATTTATGTATCACACAATTAGTTATTTTATAAATAACAAATGAATCTTTCAAAATAACTTTCAATAAATTATTATTTATATATACTTCTTTAATACAAAAATCATTGTTTAACTTGTGTCAATATTTTTGTACCTTAAAATATTAGCATATTATAATGCCACGACGTTCCGATTATCAAATTTATTGTTTTAAGGATAATATATTTAGGGTGGTAGCTTGGTATAGCGTAACATATTTAACAAGCTCTTATAATTAGCTCTTAACAAATTTTGATTTTTAATGAAAGAAAAGTAAATATCTGAGTTGTGAAAAGTGTTATATTGGATTATTTAGATTAACCAAATACTGCTGACAAACATTTAGAAAACATTCTATAAATCACAGATGATTCAGTGAAGATAAATCAACGCGATTGCTGTGACTTAAAACATATTTCCGGCTTCTAGGTCGGGATATTGCTGGTTTGAGACCAAAATTCAGTGCAGATAAATCAACGCGGTTGCTATGACTTAGAACATATTTTCGGCTTCTAGGTCGGGATATTGCTGGTTTGAGACCAAAATTCAGTGAAGTTCTATCGTGTATGTGAGTCTAGCGCACATTAAATCAGTCGCCATGAATTAGCTAGTGTGGTGTGAAGGTTTGAAGAGTGGAGTGTCAGTTCGGATAGTATCCTTGTCATTTGTTGAGATTACAAAATTCCTTAGTCCGTACCCAACAGCCGTCATGTAGCTTCAAAATGACGCCCAAGAAATGCATTTTGTATTTCAACAAATCAGTGATAAGAAAACGACAATACAAAAACACTCCGCAATCTGCTATTCGTTTTTAAAATTTAGCCAAGTATCATTTTTTAAAAATAAATGTTACTAATTTTTTTATATAAATTCTAAAATATTATTCTATACACAATACTATCTTATATTTATAAGAAAATTTATATTTTGTATAGAATAACGTAAATAAATATAACGCAGTTTTCAATATCATTGTGACTGAATACGGATGAAAATGGATCGAAACCTTTGTTACAGTATCAAAACCAAGTTTTCTGGAAAGATTTATGGTTTTAGAGTTCCTTCAGAATCTTCTGAAGATTTCAATTTTTTTTTCAGATTTAGAAATCTATTCTTTTTTTAAAAAGTCAACATGAAGATCTATCTTCAGAACAGCAGAAATTTATCGGTTTCTATTTAGCATTAATTTTCAGGAATTAAATATAGAAAAAAAATTAGGAATATAGTCAAAAAGGATGACATGTAATTTAAGGGTCGATT
>BGPR01000001.1:5171403-5181636 GCA_013235015.1 Araneus ventricosus
AAACTTATTTTTCTTCGAGGTTAGGTTGCAACGCATCGAAGCTCCGTTCTAAATAATGGAATTAACATCGCCGATGCTAGTAGACATCACACTGCTGTCAGCGTTGCTGATTCGACAGAAACAAAGTCAAAATGACATTGATACGACTTAGACTGTGGTACGACTTGAGCAACCTTACTCTATCTGCCAACATAAGATTTAGATTTATGATACCCAAGATTTAGATTTATGATACCCAAGATTTAGATTTCCAAGTAGATTTATGATACCCATAATAAAACTAAGTTAAGTCTGTTGGGGATGGACATCGTAATTTCTAACCGTGATCAGAACGACATCTGAGCTGAAAACTTCGCACCACACCATTTTAACGAAATGTAATCCAGATTAAACATACGTCAGATCCACATACTTGGCGGCCTTTCCATGGCATAAGGTTTCGAACAACTCAACGGCAAGACCTGCCACTAGGTCACCATGCATTGTGACCTAAACTAATAAATATAAAATTATTAACGTTGAATAAAGACATCAGTTGTTGATGAGAGATGTTTGGGATGCAAACACTTATACAAAAATGAAGGAATTTAAAGATATGCAGTAAAATTCTGAAGATGACGAGACAGAAAATACTACAGATTTGACTCCCGACAGTGATCAATTTATGACACATTTAAATGCCATGAAAACCTTAGATGTCATGTCATGTCAAGCAGCATGCCGTCACTTAGTGGATTGCTATGACATTTATGGGATACTAGCTGTTATGCCAGGCGTTGTTCGGGATTAAAATACTTTCATGTCTAATATTTTTGATGTAAAAAACTACTTTTGTACAGAAAATTACGATAGCCAAAATTCTTTTATCCTCTGAGACGTTTTTTAATTAAAATGAGAATATCAATTGAACTAGACTATTTTTAAAAACCGCCGATAGTTAATTTTCTCCATAAGTTATTAATATTTGTTGCATAGGTACTTCAAATTTTGTTCATAAATCTTGCAATATAAGAAAGATTTTAACGGATGTTTTGGGACAATTAATTACATAGTAAATTTTTCGTGAAGAAAAAGCGTTAAAATAAATATGAATAAAAAATAATAAAATTCGTCTTCATCCAGAATTCTTCTAATGTGATTTAGCAACAGTTAATGTATTCTTGTTCTTTAACAATAAAAAAGTGTTACAAATTGTAAATTTTATACACAATTTAATTTTTGAAAAATAATTAAAATAAGGGCAACGAATTGAACGGAAATGAAATTTGTGTCATGAAAAGCTAATTTTTTAACTTTTAATATGTGTAAAAATAGTTTTTGTGAAATAAAACATATTTGCGAAAAATATCACGGAAACTGCCAAAATCTTGTTTAATTTCCAATTAACTGAAATTTTAATAAGTTTTGAGGCTTTTAAAAGTTGACGGCGATCTGTCTCTTCTTATATAAAATATATTTGTAAAAATAAGCAAAAATTTCAGAAATAAAGATAAATTAGTTCAAAGTTTAAACGTTGCCTAGCAACGGAGTAGCTATAACTTTGCGTTATTTCAAAATCATCTGCAGGTAATTAACAATTTATTAAATTTTGAAAAATAAGAAGTTGTTATAAAAATAGAGATACGATGGTATTAAGATTGTACTTTAAGATGGTATAAAAATATTTTTTGTGAAACAAATTGCGTCGAAGTTATTGCGGATAAACAGCTACGTTTAATTTCTAATTAACTGACTGTTTAGTTAACTTTTGGGCTTCGAAAAGTTAACAATAATTTTCCTCTTGTCTTAAATAATAAGTGTGCAAAGTTTGGTTGAAATCAGTCAGTCCACTAGTTTAGGAGGAGATGTGGAACATACCCACATACATGCATACTAGGGTGGATCGAAAATTCAAAGTGTGGATAAAATAATCGGCATAGGGTGCAAAAGTTGTCTTTTAAGTGTACTAGCATATACGCAAAATTTTTTCAACTTTGTTTAATATCTTCCGGTGCCCCAAAACGCTTAAATATTTGCAAAAAAACGTTGTTTATACAAATTTCGAATCAAAAATTAAAAATGTGTTAAAGAAAGGATTTTACAAGGAGAAACGTAGAGGAGAGGGCGAAGGAATGATAAAAAAATATCAACAAAAGTTGCAATATTATCGTACTGAAAAAATATCGTGTTTGTTCGATATCACATTTTGTAAGTGTACAAATTTCGATACATGTAAATTTCAAAAAGACATGAACATTCCACTTGCTGAGCGATTGTTTATAAAAGATCGAATATTAGAAAGGAAAATGGTTATTGGAGAAGTGGAAGTAATTGCTACTGAAAAAAAGAGAAAAGGAAAAAAGAAAACAGATGGAATACAAAGAAAGGCGAGGCTTCGTATGTGGTAGATCGCAATAAAATTCGTAGACAGAATAAAAAGCTTTAAAATGCAGTTGCAAAGTCTACTAAGTTAACAGTGTATTGGTCTCTTTTAACCGGATTATATTTCGATGGGAGGAAAGACAACACAAAAGTGCTAATTAAGAAGGACACAAGGTGCTACCCAAAGACCACGAAAGAGGAGCATTACACTCTTGTAAACGAACCTACCTGTGTATATCGGACATGTTACTGCTGCAACAGGAGGAGCTAAAGCCATAAAAGAAGCAATACTCAATTTTTTGGAACACATAATATGCGATTAAATGGGCTAACAGTAATAGGATGCGATGGAACAAATGTTAATACTGGGCACAAGGGAGGTATTATTCGCTTGATGGAACTTGCCTCAATAGACCATTACAATGGTGAATTTGTTTGCTTCAAACAAATGAGTTACCCCTCCGTCATCTACTAAATTCTTTGGATGGGCAACAGCTGGTCCTAAAGAATTTTGTCGACCACTTGGTAAAGCAATCAAAACCTACGAGGAGCTACCTGTAGCTCCTTTTTCTTCAATAAATGTGGAGAATATGCCACATAATATACACTCATGTCCATAAATTAAGGATAATTCAGAATCACACAGAAATTGAACTCTAAAATAAAAATTTCACCTGTAGAATTATCACACACATCTTGAAGAAGAATATGCAAATTACAGGAAACCACCAGATGGCGCGGATAGTACGTCACAATGACGAGAGTGTAAGAGAGGGGCATATAAGGAATGGTGGCAAAGAAGTAAAATTGTTCACAAGCGCTTTAAAAGCCTTTCAGTGCAATAACCGCATAGTTATGGCACAAAGGAAGCATTTGTATGATTTTTTACGTGGTAGAATTATCGGACGACTGGAATGTGGACGTACCCAGCTGGAAGTATCCGAGGAACTCGGAATCGCCCACAGTGTCATCTCCAGGCTTTGGCAACGATTCCAAGATGATGGTAATGTGAGTAGATGTTACAGCACAGGTCGCCCCCGAGTTACAACGCGGAATGAGGACCGGTATTTGGCAGTTACTGCCAAAAGAAACAGAAGGAGCACAGCATCAGACCTGTCTCGTCAGCTCTCTTCAGCTACCGGTACGACAGTTTCAAGGCAGACCGTGTACAGACGCTTAGGGCACATTGGTCTATATGCTCCTAGGCCTGTCAGATGTGTTGCACTTACCGCAACTCACTGTCGCCTGCGATTAGCCTGGAGTAGAGAGCATGCATTGTGGACACCGCAACAGTGGTCTTGTGTGATGTTTTCAGACGAGTCCAGGTTTAGTTTGCAGTCTGATTCTCGCCGGACTTTCATATGGAGAGCGCCAGGTACCCGTTACCACCAAGAGAACACCATTGAAAGACACCGTTACGGTGGTGCAGGATGGCTCGTTTGGGGAGGAATTATTCTTGGTTCCAGAACTGACCTGCATGTTCAGAGTGTAACGATGACAGGCCACATCTATCGGGATGTCATTCTGGAACAACATGTACGTTTGTTTCCGGGCGCCATGGGTGCTGAATTTCTGTTTATGGATAACAACGCCCGTCCTCACCGTACAAACATTGTAGACGAATGCCTTCAATCGGAGGATATCACCCGTATGGATTGGCCAGCATACTCACCGGACTTGAATCCAATAGAGCATGTGTGGGATATGCTTGGCCGACGAATTGCAGCCCGTCAACCCCCTCCCACCTGTCTACCGGAACTTCGGAGGGCATTGCTTGATGAGTGGTGTAATATTCCCCAAGATCAGATTGATAATTTGATACTCAGCATTTCTAGGCGTTGTAAGGCCTGTATTGCATCGTCCGGGAGACATACTCCGTATTAACCATCATACTAACCATGTTATACTGTTTTTTGTAAATAGGTTCTTTTTTTAAATTTGCTCCAGGGAGTAAAAATCGCAATTTTTATTAATTATGTCAAACATATAGCATCTGTTTTGCTCTTTACCTTTTATTTAATAAATAGACTTTACAAATAAGTCAAATTGGTTTTGCTTCTGTCTCTTTCTTTGCATGAACTTCATTATCCTTAATTTATGGACATGAGTGTAGATAGAATGGTTCTCAGCAATGATCAGCAATATCTATATGATATTTGCCTAGCGATATCACGCGGTGAATGTTATTCTGACCTGGCATTAAGAAAGCCTGGTCCAGTTGTTCACTCAAGGTGGCTAACAATTGCAGGTAGAATTTTAAGGTTGTATGTGGTCACAGAAAAACCATCTGACAATCTTATTATTCTTACAACATATATTATGAAGGTATACGCAACCTGCATGGTTCCATGTCAAGACAAAGCCCTCCATAACCGAAGGAGCGCTGTATATTTGGAGACTTATTTCATTTTTTAGATATTTGGAACCCAATTTAAGAAATATAGTACACACTTTTATTCAACGAAATAGCTTCTTTTGTCATCCAGAAAATTTGCTATTGTCAATTCTCACAGATAACAGAGAATATAAGGTCTTTAGTACTACGAAAACTAATTTGTGCTAGAAATGAAAACAGAGGATCATCAGAATAAGAATTTTTCAAGTACCAAAAATAGACTTTAAAGCAAAGGATTTTTTGCACTTATTAACTGGCAACGAATTGGACATTTGAACCACCTCTTTTGATGAATGCGCCATTTAAATAAATAGAGGACATGGTAAAAGTTAGACGGAGGAATGGTCAAAATATCCATGCCCTTCCCAAGCTGTATGAAGGTGTTTTCTCATAGTGTTTGAAGCGTCGGAAAGTGTATATGGAGAAGAGAAGAGACACGGCTTCATATTGAATAGGATACAATCAAGAAGTCTTATCAAGCATTATAATACCAAAAAAGATTACATCCTTTAGAAATATGTAAATCTTCAAACTAATAGAATTAAAAAATCTATGATTTAGTTCACTTTTTATAAGTTTTGTAAATCACAAAACTTATTATTTATTTATTGCTTTCACTATTAAATTTATACTTCAGGTATTATTATAAAATTATAATTATTTATAAGTTTACACTTTAATACTTGAATAATCTGCCAATTTTTCAAATATTTTTCATTAATTCACAATTTTTAATAGATATTTGTAAAAATGTCAATTTTTAACTTTTTGGGGGGCTTTCGGGCCACCAGAAGGTATGAATGAACTTCAATAATAATAAAAAAACGCAAACTAATATACCCAAAACAAAACTTTCTTACCCGGCGCTAAAGGAAATTTTGAAAATATTTTTTTATAAATTTTCCCCCAAAAATGTCATTTTTAACTATTTTTGGGGCACTGGAAGATATGAATGGATTTCAATAAAAAAATATATGTAAACTAATATACCTAAGACGCAACTTTTCCACCCCATGCCAAAAATAATTTCAAAACAAAACAAAAAAAATTGTAAATTTTCATAAAAAATTCAATTTTTAACTATTTTTGAGGCGCTTGGGGCACCGGAAGATATAAATGAATTTCAATAAAAAAATTATATAAACTAATATACTTAAGACACAAGTTTCCCGTCCCATGCCAAAAAGAATTTCAAAAAAAAATTTTTTTCCTATACTTTTCGATCCACCCTAATGCATACATACCCACAATGACTTTTATTTATATTAAAATGGGCATAATATTGCACCTCTTAGTGTATTCGCATCCTAAATCAAAAGAAACCGAAATTTGTTGCTAAAAAAATAAAGTTCTCAGCTGCGCTATAATTTACCTTTGTTGGTTCAATGAAAGTGCGGGTATATTCGTTCTAAAGATATGCTTTTCTCTCATTACTTTTTAAACAATTGCTTCGAATTCTCGTTCGGATTAAAGAGGTTAGTGAGTGAAGCTTCAGGAAAAGTTAGTGAACCCCTTCCGGTAAGATTTAATCATGGAATGGTGCTTGTATAGCATGAAAACCAATGACGTGCTATACTCGTCATTTTACTGGAAGAAAAAAACCTCGTCACCTTACAACGGATACAACATATTGAAATTTCTCTGTGTTGTATAGGTCCTCTCTAATCCGTCCCACTAACTGGATTAGAAAGGATGTTATCTTCTTCTCTCAACATGGACCTTTCCCTGCCTACCTCAAAATGTTTCACCTGTCTGACAGAGATTATTGTAGTTGTGGTGGAATTGCGCGGCACTTCACTATGCCACGGAGTGTATTTATACAGTGTCTCGGCATATGAGGAAGCCAGCGCCAAACTTCGAACAAGAATGGCTGAAAAGGGTCGCCAATAACCTCGTCTCCAGGCAGAAAATTCGTGGGATTATCAAATTCATTAGCGAAAACAGAGATCTTTTCCGGCCGCCCTAGCCTTCAACTTTCAAGCGAGTTGAACTTAGTAGCTCAATTACCGGACATTCCCCCTTCAAATAATAGAAAGGTATAACATCATCTAAAGAAAAGACTATTACGAACTTATAGTGTAAAAGTGAAAATGCCTGTGCTGTACATAGTGTATATATTTCCTTCTTTATGTTTATTTTGTTTTTCTTAAATAAAATTCCCGTGTCTTGCCCATCAAACCGTTCAGTGACCTGTCTGGTCACGGGTACGGGGGTAAGAGACGGCGTTCTGTTCTGTTGTATAGGTACAAAGAGAAACAAGACTAAAATTTTTAGCCACTATTAACAATTAAAGCTGGCCGGGGAAATTTCGGAAAAGTTAATGACAGCGCGTGCGCACACATAATATTTTATTCAATCACTATTCTATATAAAAATGAAAATTCCATTATTTTAGGCACTATTTTTCTTTACAAATGTTTGAAAACAAATGAAGGACAGTGAAAAGTGGAGCGTGACAGTTTTAGAAGAAGCCACAGCCTTATTATTTATAAAAAG
Organism: Araneus ventricosus; assembly: GCA_013235015.1. Taxonomy (NCBI): domain Eukaryota; kingdom Metazoa; phylum Arthropoda; class Arachnida; order Araneae; family Araneidae; genus Araneus; species Araneus ventricosus. Next base: position 5,178,656 of record BGPR01000001.1, read on the forward strand.
CCTTGTAGTCCTCCTATATATCATGCTTCCGATGGAATTGATTCTGTTTCATAGAAATCTTGTTGGATTTTCCTAAGATATATGATTGTTTATTCCTTTTGGTGATCAATTCCTGAGCTTTCTTACACTATCCTTTATTTCTAGGAAATCTCTCAATTTTAGAAACTTTTCTGAATGGTCTATTTTCTGTACAAGTATAACCAAGATAAAAAGATATTTACTTTTTAAATGATACTTGTATCTCATATGTCAGTGAAGATGATATATTGGATAGCCACGAAAGCATTATCTTTTCTATATCTTCCTCTTTAATGAATTCCCAACTCTCCAGAAACGGGGAAAGATTTTTAAACCTTCTTGGGAAAGATTTTTAAACCTGCTTGCTCATTTACTTGTTTCTTTAACTGGATTTTTTTTAGAATTCTATAAATATACATGTTCAAAAATAAATCTAGTCGGAAAGCAAAAGCAAGCACAAGTTTTTTTTATAAAAAAATATATATTGTTTTGTAGTATGAAGAGAATATTTAAAACCTTTAAAACTGGTGATATAGTAGAATTTTCTTATTTTGATTCTTTGTCAACTTCTACAATATCTTTAATTTTCCTTTTTGATCTCCACTATCGTGCCTTCTATGTTCAGTGCTAGGACGGTACTGGTTGAATGGAAAGTCAATCGAAACTGTAGTAGTGTTTGATGAATTAATATGAGTTTTTTGAGAGGTTAAAAAAAACCCATCACTCTTGGTCCTACATATTTACAGGGTGATACAAAAATCAAGTGTACAAAACATGGACAAAAAATGTGTAGGACATGTATGCAAAAGCAAGTAATTTTTACAAGAGAACATGAGGTTTCAAACTCAAAAGGCGGTCGTCACAGTGTTTGCTTTAGACCCTTTTTGCCAGAGAATTAAGTAAAGAAAAAGGATACATCACATAAAGTGTACAGTACAGGTTTAATGAAATAAAAATTCACAAAAGCGCAACAACAAAGTTGCATAAATAACTGCGTTACCATTCGTACTCAGCATGACGGATATAATGGCAAGTAAAACGAAGTATCAACAATAAACCTTTGGAGAGCTTAAAGTGTTCAAAGGACTTGCTGTCTGAAGCTATACACGCTTCGTCCTCACACTCCCTCCTTTCCGTTTGTGATCTCATTTTCTATTGTAAAAATGACTTGTTTGTGTATGCCTGACCTACCCTTAAAGCTTGCCTAAGGACTTTTGAATCACCCTGTATTTTAAAAGTTCTATTCGCTTTTAAATTATTTACGTCTCCTTGTGAAATAAAGTATTTCCAGAAAGCTGAAGTGTTTGGTAATATATATTGGTAACAAGCTAGCATGTGAAACCTTATAAAATAAATAAAATCTATTTCTGGATTATTAGCATTTCATGAAGTACAAATGACCATTTCAATACAAGCAGCTTTTTGAAATATTCTTTTGTATTATTCATTATTATAATAATTTAATGCCACCTAAATTTACAGACCATCATTAATGTAGGAAATACATGCATAGTGCTTGCCTAGGGTCACGATTTTTATTTTTCCGTTTCTTTTATTTAGATCTAAAAATCAAACAGCTATATTGCTTAGAAAGCCAAAAGTGGGTATCAGATTGTCTTTTTACTATGAGCTCAAATATAAAAGATAAAGGAAAGACGTTTTATTGCAGAGCTTATTCAATTTCTATCGAGAAAAGGACAGTTCAAAAGTTTGCTGTACTATGTGACACAACTGCATACAAGAAAGAAATTTCCTTCCGGAAACTCTTTGTTTAAATCTTTAAATTGGGATTTACCTCAATTATTGCCATGCCAGATTCGATTGCTTTGTTACGTATGTAATCTGACCTTAGCCTGCTAGGTCAATGATTTTTTATCTTTCTGTATTTAGGACAAATTTTCTACATGAATTTTAATCGCGCTCACTTTGAATGATTTTTGGAGAATTTTGCTCTCTATGTAATGAATTTTGAACTTAGACAAAAATTAAAATCAAAATTCTCTCTTGTTACACAGATGAATTCATTTATTTGTAAAGTTCCGCATTTTATCTATGTATTCACATTATATATTTGTTCTTATTTTAGCTGAATAATAAGTTTTCTTTTTCGATATTTTGTTCGCCTTTTTTTTCTTATTCAGTATTGCCTTGAAAGAGGATTGACCAGATAGGTTTCAGAGTCGCCGAGTTTTTCGATGTAAATACAATAAACGGAGAAATAAAAATCTTGACCCTATACACAGGAGCTAAACGTTTTTCCTGCATAAATAATGGTATACGAATTTAAGTGGCATTAAATTATTATATGAGAGTAGTACCGAGTGGTTTCTGACGGATATAGACCGATAGAAACAAATAAATCGATCAGTGCGATCTACGGATGAAAGACCAAAAACATAGTTTCATTTTGCAAAGGCATCCTTTGCAGAACACTTCAAAACAATAAAATTGATCTGAAGAATTTCATTGCTGCATCATTAGGTCGGACGCCCTTGTCCCAAAAATGTCATAAAGCAGAGACATACTCATTTCTCAGATGAAATTATTGGCAAAATTGTATCCAAGAAAAATGGAGCCAATTCGTATGCCATCCCAGTTACATCACAAGCATTGAAAAAATTATCTTACTGAGCATTTCTTTTGCTGTGTTGTGACGTCATATCCTTTTCCCTCCTGAAAGATGCATAATAGATTCAAAAATTAAATTGGCGTGGCGCATCTGACGTATGTCACGCATGAATGTATGGACTCCGTTAATAACATAAAGTGCATGGTGATTATTGCTCACAAGGATTTTAATTTTCTCACTTCCAGACTAAGTGAGAAAAAAAACTGAAGTGGGCGTAATGTTCAGGATGAATTTATATGCGCATTTCATGAGCATCTTGTGAGCATGAACAGAATTCTTTTATAACAACGTGCATGGAGATAACTTTTTTCTCGAGTATAAGAATTTTAATTTG
>BGPR01000001.1:5181646-5197274 GCA_013235015.1 Araneus ventricosus
GTTCAGGATGAATTTATATGCGCATTTCATGAGCATCTTGTGAGCATGAACAGAATTCTTTTATAACAACGTGCATGGAGATAACTTTTTTCTCGAGTATAAGAATTTTAATTTGTACACTTCTAGATTAAGTGGGAAACAAAATAAAAGCGGTTGTGATGTCCAGAATCAATTCATCTATTAGAATTTCCCCAGAAGCGGTCCAAACTAAGACAAATTGCTAATTGTGAGAGCATAAATTCTTCAAGAAAAATCAGGGTCAGCATTTACTTATCTTCATGAAGGAATTGCGGAAAAGATCTCAGTGTATGATGCACAGATACAAAAGTACTTGCCTTTTAGTCAAAACAAGAGCAGACATTTCTGATCTGAATACAAATCAGTATGATTAACCTTCTACTACAGTCCCTAAATTAAATTTTGTTGGAATTGATTGCTCCTAATGGAAGAGTATCGTACTTCAGATGATGCGTATCTATTCCAAGACTTTAACTTACAAAGAAAAGCCCTGAACTTCTGCTTATTTGATTCGAAACTTGATTCAGGCCCTTAAAAGATAGAAAGATTAATTCAGTTTTAGGTTAGTACAGCTATTTTTAGAAATTTTATTTTATTGATGCTAAGTTTAAGAAATGTAACACTTGTTCTCTTTTGCTACTTAGCCAAATAAGTTTTATTTGAAGAAAAATAAGATTCAGAACATTATAAGTCAAGTAACAAAAAGAGTACTATTTTTAATGACGATAGAATTACCTAAAATTGGTTACAGTTGATTTTTAATGTAAAAGCAATGGAGAATGCGTAATTTTTCTAGCTTAATTTTGAAATTACTAGCATTCAACACATTCTCTTTTATCAACTATTAGAATAATCCGATGAGTTATTTCCATGAGTTAAACAGGTGCTTTTTCATCAAAATATTCATGCAAAATATTTATTAGCTTTAAATCGAGCATTCAGTGCATAGAGAAGAGGGCAGAGAAGCCTCAGGTATTAAAATTAAAAGCTCTAAGAAAATTTGATGTTGAAGTAATGATAAATTTTAATATAACTTATGAACTGTAGTAATTTTTTTATGAAATTTTAAAATTAAGCTCAAACTTCAATACTTCGTTCCAACAACAATTTTTTTTTGAAAAATAATTACAAGTGTTTCCTTTTTGCAGAGAAGAATTAAATTTCTAGTAATAAAAACTTCAAAAAATTTTGATTTCTGATTAAAATGTTAATTCATATCGGATGTTAAGTATTTCCAGATATAGGGGAAAGTTGCCTAATTTAGACCTTCGCCTGCATTGGACAGATATCAGAACTTCAATTCTATTAATTACGTTGCGACAATGTAAATATTGTTTATAGAATTATTTTTAGAGAAAGCATTAGGTGGTTGCAGTTAAAGAACAAGTGTTTACATTTCGTGTCATCAATTAAATACTTTAACAAAAGACTGATAATCCTTACTCTCTTATAAAACAAGTAGCAAAATATGTTATTATATCCTCAGAGAGGAAATTTATTTGGTTACAATTTAATGTAATAATTACATCAAAATAGTTTAAAGGTAGGTTGGGCTATTTTTTGGTTGTTCAAAAGTTGCTCAGATTTGACCATAAACAGTTGCCTAAATAGACTGTTTAAATCAATGGGACTATTATCTTGAACCAGTGGCGAGTCCAGGATTCGGGTCGGGGGGGGGGATTGAGGTCATAAAAATTTTGTATCGTAGTGACGAATGTCAAACCTCATGGCTTATGTAAACCAAAAAACTTTAACTTTTCAGACTTTCCTCACCTGACAATAAGAATCATTAAGAACAATACAATACTTTCGATAATTTAATAAAAAATACAATGAAATAACTAGCCAAAAAATGTTTTCGACCGCGTCAACGCTACAAGTACAAGTGGAATTACTAGAAAAGTAGGAAAATTTTCAAGCCTGTCAAGCCAGAAAGCAATCACGATTTTATTATTTTTTTTAATGAAAATTAAAAACGAACAGTTGTAGTGATTGTAAATGAAATCAAGAATTTATTTTGGTTTAGCTCGGAGGGGGGAGCTGCAGCCCGATAGCCCCCCTGGATTCGCCACTGTCTTGAACAAGAAAAATATCTCAGAATGCAGTTATAATCCCTATTAGTCTTCAAAAATTGGAAGTGGAACAAGTCGAAGCAGAAGAATATGTAATAAAAGGACATTGAAAAATCAAATGTTGTTTCATAAGGAACAAAAACTAAGGCGGCATGATTTTATATCAGGTGTGAGGAAAAAAAGTAAGAAGAAATGACTACAGTGCATAAAATGCCATAATTGGGTTAATACATTGTGTGCTGGTGTGAATTTCAGAATCAAAAATTGCTTTTGTTTTGATTTATTTGGCTACAATTTAATAATTATAATTATATTAAAATAGTTTAAAGGTAAGGTTGGGCTATTTTTTGGTTGTTCAAAAGTTGCTCAGATTTGACCATAAAAATAACAGTCCATTTGACTAAATGGACTGTTCAAACCAATAGGACTATTATCCTGAACTAGAAAAATATCTCAGAATGCAGTTATAATCACTATTAGTCTTCATAAATTGGAAGTGGAACAAGCCGAAGCAGAAGAATATGTAATAAAAGGACATTGAAAAATCAAATGTTTCATAAGGAACATTAAGACGGCGTGATTTTGTATCAGGTGTGAGGGAAAAAAAGGAAGAAGAAATGATGACGATGTGAAGTTAAGATGAGGCCATAGTGGCTTGGTGGCAGAGTGACAGCTTCGTCTTGGTATGTCTTAACATCTTAATTCCTACTAAGATCCATCCTGTATATGGGGATGAGGCACATTAAATATACAGGGTGATTAAAAACTCAACGGTCAAACTGTTAGTGGATACAGAAAACAGAAAAGCAAGTCAAAATTTCAAAGGAAAGACTGGCCGAAAACTACAACCTGATGATGGTAAGGAAAGAAAAGGAGAAGAGGAAGTGAAACAGTGCATAAAATGCCATAATTGGGTTCATACTTCGTGTGAATTTGAGGATCAAAAAATACTTTTGCTTTGATTTTGCTTAAAGAAATTGGTGGTCGAATTCGGGAAACCAGTTTCCTTAGTTGGAGCGATGACACAGTACTTTATGCTATTTTTTCTATTTTAAACTGGATTTCTTACAAAAGTCAATTGCATTGTTTTGAAGATAAATAAGCTGCAAAAAAGTCTACTACATTTTTCTTATAAAAATTTATCACTCTACATTAAAAGTATAGTTGGTCCAAATTCGGCAACCTTCCACTATTACATATGCGTACTTTTGGAAAATATTTATTAATAGTTATTACTAGCTAAAAGAATCAGAAATGAAATCATATAACACTTCGTATAAGATATTTTAGATGTGTAATTTACTATTGTTTATGAAGAAAATACACGATTCTGTATATTGAACGGAAATTTGAAAGAAAAAAACATCTCTTAGTAAAAGGCAAAGTAATTCTTTAAGTGTTTTCGAGAATAAACTGTTTATGATAACAAAGTGGTCTACAAACCATCCATTTGCATAAAAAAATGATGCATCTGGAAATTCAAACTCCGATAAGGTATCGCTAAGGCCTCGAATATTGGCATTATTTACATAGAACAAGTCGTGCATAAACAAGGTGAGCATTTTTTACAAAAATATTCACGATTCTAGTGTTTCTGTTCTTTAAGTGTTTTCAGGAACAAACTGTTTATGATAGCAAAGTGATCTGCAAACCATCCATTTGCATCGAAAATGATGCATCTGGAAACTCAAACTCCGATAAGGTATCGCTAAGCCCTCGAATATTGGCATTATGACTTGACTTGAATTTGTGTTACGGGATTTGAAGCAACAAAGGCTATTATACCCTACTTCCAATTAGATGTAGTGCTAATCATTCCAAGATATTGGCATTATTTACATAGAACAAGTCGTGTATAAACGAGGTGAACATTGTTTCAAAAATATTCGCGATTCTTGTGTTTCTGTGCTTTAAGTGCTTTCAGGAACAAACTGTTTATGATAGCAAAGTAGTCTGCAAACCATCCATTTGCATAAAAAATGATGCATCTGGAAATTCAAAATCCGATAAGGTATCGCTAAGGCCTCGAATATTAGCATTATTTACATAGAACAAGTCGTGTATAAACAAGGTGAGCATTTTTTCAAAAATATTCACGATTCTAGTGTTTCTGCGGCAGCATTTTATACTTTTAAGTGAGAATGTTAATCTATTACAACAAATCAGAAATATTTTATGATAAATCAGCCAAAGATCTATTTCAATCGATTTCTGAATCCTTTTATTTTTCTTTAAAAGCACATATCAAGCAGATAACAATTCTCACTGAGTTCTGCCTGACATATTTTAATTTTAAAAGGCCATGTGGAACAAAAGAACTATGAAAAAAATCACTTGATTCAAACTGATTTTAAGTTTCAAGTTTATATTTTACTTTAAAATGTTTGGAGCAAGTTCGTGAAAAAACTAAAGACAAAATATCTATGAATAAATGTGGCATTCTCCAAGGCTTATTGATAAATTCAATTCGAAGCTAGTGCCTACGAATTTGAAATTAAATTTCAAGCAGAATTTCACCTAAGAAGTGGTCTAGCTGCCTTTTATTATCATGTCATTATTATATATCTAATTTAAAAGTATAGTACTCTTGATCTAATTTTTTAGAAATGCGTCTTTCTTTGATGACGTTACTTTTCTTTCCATATTTTAATTAAATAAGTTCCTTCGTAAATTTAAAGGTTTTACTCAATGCATTTTTGTCTTCTATTTGATTCTCCTTTGCAATACTCTTTATTTTTTGTATTTTTTTCCTCTATCTATTCAATTTATATAAGGATATTTTTAGAAATCTCTTGCACACCTTTCTGGGAACTATAGCCAAAAACCGTAGAATAAAGGCATTAAAAAGTTCTTTCAAAAAATAAGTCTTTAAAAGTATTTTTTATTATGATCTTAAAATGCATTCTCAATTTGTTTTGCGAGCCATGATAGTTTCATTAAAAATGTCCACGAAAGAAAATGGCACTTATGCAAACAAGACTCTTTTTTATCCTTTAAAAGACAATTTGTTGTCTTTCACTACTTCTGCTATTTTGTGTAGAAGTCATCAATGATTCTGAGTCAGGATTTAGATAAAAAAATGCCTTTATTCAGTTTGATATATTAATTATTATTATATCATCTTTTATACAAGTTTTTATGTATAGAGATTTGTTATGAGACCACTATAGACGAATTTTATTAGTACAGTATACTCTCGATTATCCATGCGCGGATTATCCGGTTTGCGGATTATCCATTCTTCAGAGAAGGCCGCAATGTTTTGAAGCTGAATTATCTTTACAAACTAAAGAAACTGCTATGTATGAAAAATGTATACAGTACACTCTCTATTATCCGTGCTCATTCCGGACTCACAAAAAATTTAAAGAGAAACATTTTCACGCTTATCATGCATGCAAAATCGATGTTGATGTTCGATCGAGAGATTCATTCCGTGAAACTAGTGAGCCGTGACGGCGGAGGCTAAAGAATATATATTTTTTTCTTCCTCCACGTGCTATCTTTACCGGTTCAACCCCTAATTTTCAGAGAAATGAATCATCCACATCCTGCTAGCTCATTCTCGTACGAACACGCTTCTCCCCGACACGCCATTCTTTAACTTCTTCGTCTTCTTTCAATTTCGCACGTGTTCCTTTAGTTTTTGCGTCTTGTTTATCGTCAGTTAGTAACGTGAAATTTTTTGCTGGTAAAAATGAGTGGTGTGAAACGAAACGTTTGAAATGTTAAACAAAAATTAGAAATCCTTCAAAAACTTGATAATGGAGAATCAGCTAGTACTGATGCAGAAGATGTACTGAATGAGGGAAATACATTTTCTCATTCTGCTGCTCTACAATCTGTGGAAACTTTGTTAGATTATATGGGACAAAGAGGATTTGATTACGGTGACATTACTGCGGTTCGTAAAATATGTGTCGATATACGACAAGAGATGAACAAACAGCAAAAGCAAGGACTCATTACAGATTTTTTTAAGCAGCAAATATTAAAAGGAAGATTCCTAGTTCGATGTTATACAGCATGCAAATAAAAGTAATTTTTATATTTTTGTACCGATGTTGATTTTTTCTTTAATAAAAAGGAGTTTTCGGATTATCCGTGTTTTTCTATTGTCCGTGCGATCCCTCCCGGTGATTAACCCTGATAATCGGGAGTGCACTGTATTGTGAATATAATATTGTAATAACAGTTTCACGAATGAAACAAGAAACCCGTTGAAATGATATCTAGTGCAATAATGAACGTATGAATAGGCTTACAAATGCATTATTTACTATATGAACTGGGTAATTTAGTGTTTGATATTTGGTTTGTTGGAGTGATACACGGATTTTAAATGCTGACATAGACTGCCATGTCAATTCCTGCTCTTGCCACATGTGGGACCTGATGTGATGCCCCACTCTTCAACTCCTCCTGCATTTAACTCATAGACAAATATTTGAACCTTCCTCCGATTTAATATGCATAAATTTACATTCACTACTGTCAGCAATGGCAAAAATATCGATATTCGAATAATTCGCAAGCCTTCGCTTATAAGGACAATACCAGTGCGATGTTCAGCTCCTGGAATAATTTGATGCAGTGGAACTTGGGTTATTCGAAAGATCTCCGGTCATTCGAATTTTTTCTCACGTCTTTTCAACTTCCTTTTTAAATAGTGGTAAAATATAGTCTATAATTCGAATTAATTTAGTTAATTTGAAGTCAAAATGAAAAACTTGTAAGAAATTGCATTTATTTCCGAATTTGTTTTTGTTAGTTCAATACGTCCGCATCTTGTGTCCGCTGTGTCTGCTTAATTTCACGTTGCAATGTAATCAAACATAAAAAATAGGTTTTTACCTATTTTTTTAAATATTTATACGAAAAATGCAATATGTATACAAAAAATATTCTCACTTTCTAAAAACCTTTGAACACTTTAAATGTGAATCGTACTGTTTATTTTGAAGTTTTTTTGGACATTTATTGTATTCAGAGTGACGTATACGGTTTATTTAATACAATTATTTAATTACTAGAAAATTTGTGCCCGTCTAAGATGGGCTTTTAGCCTACAAACCATATCTCAGAACTGATTGTAACAGATTTACTCACCAAAGATGCTATACAAAATCTCATGCACATTTTTTGGCATAATTTACAACAATACTTTTCATTATTGAAACGCAATTCAATCCCTTTTCATTGTTTAAACAAATATTTTATTGTGCGTTTCTCTTTAATTATTGAAAGCTGAGGTGATATTCTTATACAATCATCCGAATCGCTCTATCAATAATGACGCAGACAAAAGGGGCATGGTTATTTTAAACTCCGCCCAGAGTTATATATAAAAAATATTTTTTGGCATAATTTACAACAATACTTTTCATTGTTGAAACGCAATTCAATCCATTTTCATCGTTTAAACAAATATTTTATTGCGTGTTTCTCTTCCATTGTTGAAAGCTGAGGTAATATTCTTATACAATCATCCGATTCTCTCTTTCAATAATGACACAGACACAAGGGATGTGGTTATTTTAAGCTCCTCCCAGCATTACAGACATCTCTGGAGAATTCTATTATATATTTGTTAAGATTAATATTTTTTAAATTATTAATTTTTAAAATTATAACTTTTATTAATATATATATTAAAATTACTTACCATTTATTTATTATGTATTCTTTATTAAAACTGTTAAATGTTAAAAACTAATCTTTACTGCCATTTTTAGCATAAAAATTATCGTCCTCTCTTGCTATACTCACTTAATTCAAATTTTTATTATGATCCCGTCAGCTTCGAATTGGCCAAGTTCCACTGTATTAAGAAATTTTAGTTTTCGAAATTGGCAGCAATTTCGTATATTTTTGAAAGGGTGAAACATTTTCTGAATTCTTTTGAATATCTAAATATGTTTTAAAGTTACTTACGTCTATCATCAGTAAAAATTAGAGAATTTAAGGGATATTTTATTATAATTCTGCATGGATTTCAAAGTTCTTTAAATTAAGCCTTCTTAAATATTTATCCCTCGCGACTCCTTTTTCATTAAAAATTTTTTTATGACTCTTAAATAGTAAAATAAAAAGAAGAGGAAAATGTCTCATTAATTAATGATAAATAAAAAACTCATTGTGAGAAAGTTATTCAAAAAATTTTAATGATTGTTTTAGTAAAGATTTTTTTACTTACTAATCACGTTTATAAATCCTGAACAATGGTGATTAGGTTTCGGATATAGTCAAAATTCCATTCTTTTATACTTTTTCAAACCTGTAATTTCTGGAGTTTTGGAATATAGTTTCATTATCACATTCGAATTTCTCAAATTTTGTTTTAATACAAATATATCATTCAGAGCTGACATAAATTTAAAATTCTTAGACTATGCAAGATTTAAGCGAGAGGTTAAGCTTCTTCACTGAGAGGAGAAGAAAATCCCTTTCAAGACTCTAGCCAGATAAATATGATAAATAATTTTGTGAAGCATAAATTACTTTTTAATAATTTAAAAAAAAATAATATTTATTGTAAATCTGTGTGCACACATGTCACATGTGCATCACGATATTCTGAATTATTTGAAATTAAATCGCATTTTTACTTTTAGATAATTTCCCGGAGTGTTTAAAATGGGGCCTCAATCTCTACTGGAGAAAATGAAAGAAATAGGATCAAAGTGTGAAATTGCAGTATCTATATATTAATACGTGAAGAAAAAACTTTGTATCCCTTTTTAATCACATTACGCTCACGAAGGAGTGTGAGATTTGGCATAGTTAAAGTTCATATGGAGAAGGAGTGCAGAAAGAAAAAATTTATGTATAATATGTGTAACAAATACATTAAATAAAATAAAACATTCATTGTTTACGTTCATATGCTGTAAAAAATTAGCGGAGTAAATGCGGAGTGAATTTGGAGTGAATGCGGAGTGGATGATTTTTAATTGATTTAATCTCCCCGCAGTGAAATCCACTCCAAGAGGGAGTTTATTTAAATTATTTATAAATAAAACTCTTCGGAGTGAAATACAAAATGCGGATGATTTAAATCTGTCAATGTCAAACGCATATTAGTCTGTGGTCAACAGTCGGACAATATTTTTTTAACTGCCCGGTTTTTTGTTTCAATAAAAAATATAAAATACGAAGCACTTATTCTTTATTTCATTTTTCATTTTTTGTATTAATTTTTTACTTAAATTTTATATAACTTGAAAAAGATAGGCAGTTTAACTGTGTAGCCTTGACGAAACCTCAAGGAAATGCCAAAAAACGCATTATTGTTTTTTAAATATGAATTAACCAAGCTATACATCATTTTTCCTATCGTTCGTATTTTTCAAATAAATCGAAAATTAATGCATAATGACGTATTGGTACACGCTCGCAGCTGACGTAATAGAACAAAATTCAAAAAATTATGTGCATTGATTATAGACAAAAGAACCTCAATAATGTTCAAACTTAAAAAGTTAATGAATTACGGTCGAATTTTGACCGCTGGGCGACCTCTAGTTCTGAATTATTTGGAATTATATTGAATATATGCTCCAAGATAGTTTTTCAAAATATTTGAAATGGCGTCTGAATCACCCTTGTATTGAAGAAAGTTAAAGAAATAGGAATCGTATATATTTTCATTGGAGCTATTCAGATTTAACCATATATAACATCCAAAGAAATGTCTAAAAGTAAATCTCTGTAACTAATTCATAATTAAATTATTTTAAAATTTGTCGGTTTTCAAACTCATGACAACAGTTATATATTCTTGATTGTCAAATGAAGCCCCTTTAATTCAAAAGATACATCATGTGTACGGGTTAAATGTGCTGTACGTGAAACTTCCTCTTCCTGGAACAGTTTGAAAGCTGGAAAAGGCTCAGGTGTTGTCCCCTCCATTTGACCGCGGTTAAGATTAGGAAATTCATCCCTAAATGACCTTCTTGGAGTTTAATCTATCAAGCCAAATCAATTCGTTAACATCGTAGGTGCCAGTTTGCTTTAAAATGTTTAAATTCGTTCCTACAGGAAAAATTTCTTCATAACAATAACAAAGAAAGACGTCTGAATTGAAAAGATTTTTACTTTCTCTCTGTTAGAAAGTATCGTCATCGTCACAAAACTTCGACCTCGAGATTTTGATGCATCTCCACGTTTTAGACTTCCCTGAGTCCGAAGAAACCATTTCTAGAATTATGTATGTATGTTTGCCTGTCTATGAATGTCCCATGTCCACTCAACCGGTACGGTTGTCATAATGGCATCAGGCACGGGGACATGGGGTTGTGTTCTGTCTGTCTATGAACCTGTGGCATCATCGCGGCATCTGGCAGTATCTCGAGTTGTAATTGCATGCAGATAGGATCCGCCCTCTTTGTGATGTCACCTATCAACCAATAGCGAGCAGCCTGTCGGAATACGTAAAAACGATGATTACTTCTGTTCACTCTCTTCTTTTTGTATCATCTCACGGCTAGCGTGTTTAATGAAGCTATGATTTAATTTAGGATTTTAATTTAGTTGTTGTTCTATTAAATTTGTTATTTTGTTATGTAGTAGTCTTTGTTTCACTGTGTCACCAGCTCTGTAGCTTCTCACAATGGAGTATTTCTGATATATGTGGAATACAGGCATGATAGGTTGAGAAGCTGAGTAGTAAAGTATTGCACACATCAATATGAAGCACTTAAGTGCCAGTCGTTCTACGTACCTAATACCTCGACGACTAGGCTAGCAAATCTCGCCTCTATACATGCTGTTAAGTTAACTTGACCTCAACGTAGGCTTAGAAGTTACAGTGGTGACCCGGACGTGATCACAGAAAAACGACTACTACAAAACAAAATAACAAATTTAATAGAACAACAACTAAATTAAAAACCTAAATTAAATCATAACATCATTAAACACGCTAGCTGTGAGATGATGCTGTCGGTCTACGAACATGATAACTCAAAAATGAAGAACTAGACGGATGAAATTTGGTATGCGAATTGTTTGATTTTATAAAATGGTTCCCTAAAGACTTTGAATTCTCACCACATGGCAGCGTTTATGATATACTTCTTAATGATTTGTTATTACCCTTTCGTCTTTGCTTTCATTTTTATATGTGCATGTGTTCTATGAACACTTTCTTTTGCTTGCTTTTTGCTTCTGCCAAGTGTGTAATCCCCATTCCTATGTAGGTTTTTTTTAATGCTTTGATTAACGAGGCTACTTTTCTCCTGGATCAGAATCCTGCTTGTAACATAGTTATTTAAATGTCTTAATACAGCTCTCAACAAGGCTGAATTATTTTCTATTCTGTCATAGAAATATGTACGGGGAATGCGAGGACATTGATACACTTTTTTTTGGAAAGCTAAAAAATGATTTTACCAACGGTAATAATTAGAACTAAAACATTAATTTATACATTTGTTAACCTAATATAGGATTTCAGTCAACTTTTTTGTCATAAATGACATAATAAAATATTTATTACACTTTTTCCCTAAAATTGGAGTTGTATCAATCTGCGCCATACTAGGGGTACATTGATACACACGGAAGTATCGAAAATAATGATGGCTAATAGGTCTGGGATCAAAACAAAATTTGTCTTATCAATAAACTATATATCCCAAACAAGTTTTAAAAGTATAACAAAGTAACAAAGTTTTATTTTAATCAAAATTCAACATTTTTCGTGAGAATAGAAAATTGAAACAATAATGTCAAAGAAAATATTTAATCTCTACAAATAATAAACGAGAATGTGTGTGTGTGTAAAAATACGTTGGAGGGAGGGAATATGATCCTTGAAGCCGTTTTTGAAATTATAATTTTCGCGTTCTTCCTTGATGACTTACGAAAATAATATAGCACAAAAATAATTTTTACAGCATCTGAAAATACAAAAAATTATCTTTTGATGATATTAATTAATTTTCCATACATATTTTTCCTATTTTAATAAATTCGTAAAAAATATTTTAAACTTAATTTACAACAATACTTTTCATCTTTGCAATGAAATTCAAACCATTTTCATCGTTTAAGCAAATACTTAATTGCGGGTTTCTCTTAGATAGTTCATTTTTATGTTTTTTTTCCATTTCTGAAGACGATTTTGCAAAGTAGCTGCTGTTAAGGCGCATTTATTTTATTTTTTTGATTATTTATACTCCAAGTATCTTTCAAAATTTTAGCACGAAATAGACGCAATGCATTCTTTTTCTTTGATGAGCTCTACTAACCTTTCTTACGTGATAATCCTGAATTAAGTACGTAATGTCATCTTTATTTTTAGATAAAAATCTCCGACAACCAACGGTATAAAATAAGCCGAAAAGCTCAAAATTGTCTCCTTTTAAAGTACAACATCGATTTACTTGAAACCTACAGATTTGAAACTAAATTCTAACATTTGACTTTTATTCCTAGACAATCATTTATCTTTAAGTGTGCAGCAAACACACACATGCATTCTGTGGGTTGGAAAAAACTTTTTTAGTCGCTTCTTAATTAAAAAGATTTTCATTATTGATTATTACATTTAATCGTCCCGGACGAAGATCAGGTGAAGAATTTCAAATGAAAATAATGCGGCAAAACGAAAAAAGTTCCTTAATTACTTTTTAAAATTCGTATTGACTGAATATTAATTTTAAAATTCCTTTCAGTGAATTAATCACAGCATTCCAAACTCGCAATTTTTTAAAACTCTCAACTTAGTCTGAAGCTCACTTTGTTTGAATTCGGTGAATGTGAGTCAAAAGTTATTTTTTAGTATTTACCATATCGTTTCTTGCTATGGTTGTTTTAGATATTCTAGAAACATATTTTTGAAATGGTTTGATATGATTCGGGGAAAAATGACTGGAATTTCTGTTTGGATTTTATACTATCAATTTGTTTATTTTTATAATTTCTAGAGCAGTTACTCAGAACAAACATACTGTGGTACATTTAATAATCCACTTTTTAGAATGAAATTCTGAAATGTTTCGATTAAGTATTAAAGAAGCGTTTCTCTAGTAAGAAACTTCATGAAGGTACTGTGTCAGTAGTCCAGTCATCAGTCCATTGTACTCCAGTAATTTTTCAGAACATACTGTGATACATTTAATAATCCACTTTTTAGAATGAAATTCTGAAATGTTTCGATTAAGTATTGAAGAAGCGTTTCTCTAGCAAGAAACCTCATGAAGGTGCTATGTTAGTACTCCAGTCATTTTTCAGAACATACTGTGATACATTTAATAATCCACTTTTTAGAATGAAATTCTGAAATGTTTCGATTAGGTATTGAAGAAGCGTTTCTCTAGCAAGAAACTTCATGAAGGTACTGTGTCAGTACTCCTGTCATCAGTCCACTGTACTCCAGTCATTTTTTCAGAACATACTGTGATACATTTAATAATCCACTTTTTAGAATGAGATTCTGAAATGTTTCGATTAAGTGTTGAAGAAGCGTTTCTATAGCAAGAAACCTCATGAAAGGTGAAGTATTAACACTAAGCAGTTGAATCTCTCTATACAGTGATCCAACCTCTGAGTTTCGTGAACTTTTTGCGATCATGAAGTTTTCTGAAGGTTTCAACAGGCTAATATTATTTTATAGGAGTAAAGGAAATTACATTCGGTTAGCGTTTTGGATACAGCGAAATTCTCCTTGAAGTGAAATTAAGTTTTTATCTCGCTCAGATGATATTTCCCGGACTGTAATTCAGCAACTTTTGGCTTGGGGCCTTTTTTCCTTAAAAAGAGTCAGAAGATGGTCATGTTTATTTTTCTTTCTTCGAAGAAAATTCTTATTTCGAATAGAAAATTTGTATTCTGATATCTTGCTCGATTGACTAGATCTTAATATATTGTTTATTAGTTTATTAAGGTATCCGACTGTTTTCAGAGACATTTTTTTGAAAAATAACTTATATATATTTTTTAATGTTATTTTTAAACTGCATATGTTTTGAAACTATGAAACTATTGTAAAATTAGGCTTTCAAAATAATATTTTTAAAAAAAAGCAGAGAAATTTGAAGAAAAATGACTAAAATATTTGCCTTACGCTAACAGCCATAGACAAAATCATATTCTAAATATACATAAATCCTTGTAGGAGTACATTTTTATGACAGTTATCTGTGTTATGCTCTATAATATTTCTTGTACTTCAAAATAATTTTGAGATATAGCTGAACATAGTTACTAAACTGGTAATTTTTCATAAAAAATGCTTTTCGTTCATATTTAAGCACTTAAAAATAATACTTGATTTTAAGATTGACCTTAGTTTTTAGAGGAAAACATCAAGAATATTACAGGAAACAATCTCAGAAAATTTCATATCAATACTTGAATAACTTTTTGAGAAATCATTGTTACGGTCGACAGTTTTCCTCAAAAATATCATTTCTCAGAAAACACATTTAAAGTTTTCACGCAACATAAAATAATGCTTACAGTTCGGTAATAAAACAGCTGTAACTCCATTTGTAATACACGTAGAGTAAAAAGTGAGACAGTATTAGAAAGCTGGTTAAACAGGCTACAAAATGAAGTCTTAATTTTTTTTTTATAATTTCATCGAAAACGACGATTTTAAACCAGTCGGATACCTTAACTTCTGTTTAATCGGAGCGTTGTAATTCAGTTAATTGCTATACTGATTTTTTCGATTATTGAATTTTTCATTAAGAATAAATTACTGTATGAATTCTTGAATTTAATAAAACAGATAAATAATAATTACAAAGCGCAGTCCTGTGAAACAGTAAATGTATCTAACAATATGGTTCATAACCATGATTTCGTTATACTAATGCATTCTTTAATTTTTTGTGTTCCATTCATTTCTTGAGAACAGTTCGAAAAAAAATTTAATTTTGAATATCAATGAAATTAAGATGCTCATATTCTCGTAAGGATTTCATACTCTTTATAGTCAAAACTGCAGTTGATTGGAAACAAGCAACTAGTTTCCTGAAATTTTTGTATGCCATGAAATTGGCATTTCGAAGTTGTACACAGTATACAGTTCAGTAGTTATATGTAGAAGAATGAGGTGTATGTTTGAATAATAAATTATAACCTATGCATTATTTAATAAAAGCTATGCAACGATTTAAATTAGAAAAATCACTGCATTTGTGGCAATAAGTAAAAAACAATAAATCCATCATCAAAATCATGCATACCCATATTGTTATTCTCATGTCTATGAGCTTTGTTATGAATTTTATATCAGCGAAAAATCGCGTAATTTTTTCTCCCTACACAATTTATGAAGACTATATCTGGTCAATAACGCAATATAAATAAGAATAAAGCTATTTCTGAAGAAATATATAAGACAGTAAGAATTAAAGCAGAGTTCAGTTGCAAGAGGTTTTCCTATTCTTGAGAATAACTTTGCATTATGCATTATTTAATAAAAGCTAATATGCATTATTTAATAAAAGTTAATTTGCATTATTTAATAAAAGCTAATATGCATTATTTAATAAAAGCTAATATGCATTATTTAATAAAAGCTA
>BGPR01000001.1:5197284-5229703 GCA_013235015.1 Araneus ventricosus
TGCATTATTTAATAAAAGCTAATATGCATTATTTAATAAAAGCTAATATGCATTATTTAATAAAAGCTACACTTAAAGTTGCGTAGCGACTTTTAAGCGTAGAAATTGCGTGATTTTAATTCGCAGGCTTTTATGAAACAAGCAAAGTTGTACGAATAGAATAAACTAGATATAACATGAAATGAATGCATTTTTTACCTTTATACCAAACTGAATATTTTCAGAATATTTTTCTTTTCAAAATGAATGGAGCCAGGTTATAATTTACTCTATCCTGAATCTACCAGGTTATGGTCTAAAAGTTTCATTATATTTGACCTACGGCAAAAATGGCAAATTTCATCGAAAGTAACTGCAAAATGGAATGATTGAAGTATCTTAAGCATAGGAAATTTCATCGAAAGTAACTGCAAAATGGAATGATTGAAGTATCTTAAGCGTATATTATGAAAGTGTTCAAATAATAATAATGATTATAAAAAAACACTTTTCGATATTTAAGGTTCATTTTCTTCGCAAACGGATATACATAAAGAAAATAGGAATAAGAATTCTATAGAGGTACACAGAGGGCTCAAAATGATTGGTAGATATTTGTACTTTTGGCAATACGTGTTGCAGGAATGGAGAATAAAGATTAGGTAACGTTAAAACATTGTGAGGTTCTATCTTCTTATGAATTATCTGTTATAAAAAAGTTTGCTTGCATCTGCATCGGCAATGGCTAAACTTCTTTTTTAAGTTTCTGGTGAAAGTAATGAGTGCATGGGCATTTTTATCCACGGGAACTGACGAAATTAAGTGAATAAATTCTACAAAAGTTGATAATATTCTCTCTGAAATGGTTTAATGCTCTGTAATTAATTATGGTGGGAACTGACGAAATTAAGTGAATAAATTCTACAACAGTTGATAATATTCTCTCTGAAATGGTTTAATGCTTTGTATTTAATCATGGTGGGGATGGAGGTAATATTCACACTGAAAATGCAAATTTGGAAATATCCCGTTAAAAATTTGCAAATCATTGGGTCAGCAAACGAGGTGAGTAGAGGCGAAGCTTCAATTTAAATAAAGGAAAGAAACCAATAACTAAAAAATTACCTTTCATTAGGTGATTAATCGATAACATAAGCCAATTATATTTATTTAATAGCTAACAAAATTATTGTAACTTACATAAAATTCTGGCGAACATTATTTGGATCAGACATACTTTTTTCTTACCATATCTTTTAACATCATACGAAATAATAATCTCGATTTGAATTGTTCCAATTACATTTAATAAAACAGTTTTTATAAAATAATAACTGTTTAGTAAAATAAAACTGTTAATTAAAGTATATTAAAATGTACTAATAATAAGTATATTTTAATATATTTTATATTAGTTTATTAAAAAAGTATATATTTTGTTTTAATTATTTTCAACTGTTTAGTCTTAAATTTATAATTCATTATTATAAATATTATGGAATCTTGAAATTAATTTTTCTCAAATTCATAACCAGAGGTGCCACGCGTATGGAATAAAAATTTAATTAAATTAATCAATTAACTGATAATTATGTTCTGGAAAATTAAAATAGTTTATTGTCATCGAGAACACATTATGGTACAAAATTTCAAAACTCTAGTGCGACAAAAACTGAGTAAAAATCAATTACCAAATTGAAATTAAATCAGTGTAAAATTGCTATTAAAAATGTCGTTAAAGGCCATTTAAACGATATGTCCACAATACAGGTTTTTATATTTCTTCCACTTTTTCAGCGACGCATTTTCTTTTATTATTAAGTAATTAACTGTATCACTCCATTTTAGGTCTAATTCAGAAAAACCATTAAGTAACATAATTTTTAATAAAAATTAAGCTTCAATTTCTGTGAAAAATAATAATAAGCATTCTACTGGATGATTTTGAATGGGCACTGTACATAAAACGATCTGTATATCTCTGAACAGCTCATCCTAGAAAGATTTGACTCGTACAATTTACTCAATTTTCAAGAAAAGTTTTTAGAAATGACATCTGGATGACGTGCAGTATATACAGATGGGTATACACTGAATGCAAAAATAGACTGCATCTACTTTTTGAGAGGAACGAGGGATAATAAAGAAAATAAGTCAAAATGATGAAAAATAAAAGTATTATGTGCTTTTCCATTCGAGAAACAACACTCCAAAGATATTTTGACATGCCAATATTTCTTCTGAAACATTATTCAAAATTATCTAAACATTAGAGGTTTCATTTGAAATCATTTCAAATGAATTTACTTTAAGTATGGTTAGAAAATTAAAAAAAAAATAGCTCCATCACAACGTTTTTATAATAAAGCCATCATAAAACGATATTAACTTATATTAAATTAATTAAATTAAAGTGATTTAAGTTTTGTGTTTCAAATGTTTATGTTGATAAAACTCTATTTCTATATGTTCGCGGGTCTATTATGAATGCCAAGCCAGTTAGCTTCATACCATTGCAAATGGCATATAATTAATGCCGTCAGGTACACATTTACATACAGGGTGTCCACACTTATCGTGGTCCAATAGCTAATTTCTAAACCATTAGAGATAGACATATAGTTTCAATTGGAAAAATACTTTAAATGAAGAAGGAAATTATAATTTATGTTTTATGAGTCAATAATTATATTTCTGAAAAAGTTACGAATTCTAACTTTTTATACGGTCATCCGGTGCTATCAATCATATTTAGTAAAATAGTTTTGACACTCTAATATTTTAAACAAAAAAAGTTCCACTCTTCTGCGATTAAAACTGACCGAGTTATGGAACTTTGAATATCGCAAGACTTAGACCACTTTACGCCATTTCAATAGTTGTCTTGAAGACGATCCACCAATCAAAGCGCAGCACTTGCTCATCGAGGCCGCTGATAGGTTAAAAATCATGAAATTCAAAGCTCCATAACTCGCTCAGTTTAAGTCGCAGAAGAGTGGGACTTTTTCTGTTTAAAATTTTAGAGTCTCAGAAATATTTTACTAACTATGATTGATAGGACCGAGGGACCGTATAAAAAGTTAGATTTTGTAACTTTTTCAGAAATGTATTTAATGAGTCAAAAAACATAAAATATAATTCTTCCCTTTATTTAAAGCATTTTTCCAATTGCAACTATATGTCTATATGTAACGGTTTAGAAATTAGCTATTGGACCATGGTAAGTGTGGACACCCTGTGTACATATTCGAAGTCCTTGTATATTTGGTGCGTTAATTTAATCATCCTGCGTTATTAATAAATTGTCTCCTGTCTATGTTTCGAATCAATTGATATCTACTCTGAAGTTAAACCTTTTGGATCCATTTCTCATTTTTATTGTTTGGAGAATTTTTGCGCCAGTGTCTCGAAGAAATGTTATTATTGGCTTCGATTCCGTCACTAATTGACTCTATCGAAAAGAGATTTCTGTCTCAATTGCCGATGTGGGAAGAAATTCTTGTAATTCTCAAAATGAAGAAGGAAAAAGCAATGAACCCTGATAGAGCAAATTGAGAAGAAGAAAAGACATTCATTCCTCCTCTTTTCAGGCAATAAATGAAATGGCGTACAGATTCCTCACATCGAATTTCTTTGCAGAGACAAAGAAATCAAATGAAATGAAGCGTCTCTACCGACAGGGAGGAAAGCCGTGCTATACATTGCGCAAAGTGCCCTTCCAACTAACTTTCTATGAATTTTAGAATGGGGATGGGGGAGTATTTCTTACTGATAAGTGGTGAAAATTTGGAAAAATGCATTTTAAATGAAAGAAATAGTTTTTAAAATATATGGAAATATAAGATAAATTATGATTCTGAACTATAAAGAGAAGAAAGAATACTTTTAAATGAGATTAAAGGAATAATATGAATAACTATTAACAGAATTATTGAATCATACTAGTAATAGATATACTAAACACAATTTAAAATTAAAAAAGAAAGAAAAGTATAGATAAGAAACAGCAGATTTAAACATAAACGATGACAATACATCTTTTAGCGTACTAACGCAACAGCCTCAAGTGAGTGCATCAACAGAAGTTTAAAACGATTAATATTTAAAACACATAAAAATTAATTTAGAAAGTAAACAATTTTCAAAAAGGAAGAAATGAATGAGAAATCGAATGGCGAACTTTATCGAAGACCACTCGCCATAAAGATTCCTGTCAAGGGTAAGATTATAAATCAAAAGTATACCCCTTGTAGCCTGAATCCTAAGAATTTTTATTAATGTTTGATTAATTAATTTAATCAATTTATATATATATATATATATATATATATATATATATATATATATATATAAATACTATTTTCATTAAAATTTAGTCAATTTATAACTGAATCATACTAGTATATTTTGGTATTCTAGTCAATTTAATAAAACAATATATCATATAACAAAGCGATATCACCAAAAGAATACCCTCAATTGTTTCACGAATTTGATGAAGACACTGAAATTATTTTTTAAGATAAAGTCGATAAATTTATCAAAATTTAAAAAAAGTGAAAAATTAATTTCTTCTTAATTTTAAGTACAGAAACAAAACAAAAATGATTAACGTTCAAATTTCCTAGCTTTTTACACAATTTTAAAAGTACATTTACAAATTCCAATTTCGATCGCATTAATAGATGATCGCTTAGTTTGCTTAAAAGAACCACCTATACGCCCAGTTCACCAAGAAAAAGTTTGTGAAGTAACATAAATATTGAACAAGAATGATGCCTAAAAATAATCAACTAGAAAAAGTAGAATAAATTTCAAAAAAATTAATTTAACTTAAACTTAAAAGAGAAACAATAAAATAATTAAATTTAAACAATAAGATTTATACAACGTTTAAGAAGCGCGCAACTGCAGCTGCAAACAAAGAACAATAGAAATTAATATCATTCAAAGAAAGCAAAAAAAACTAAGATATACTCAGAGGGAATCGAATTAAACAAAAACAAACAAGGAATCCATTCTAGTCCATTTTATCAAGGGCTAAGGACTTTATTCGAAATCGATTCAAATTAATTGGGAAATTTTTCTGTAAGAAGCTAGCATTACGCCAAAAATAGCTTCTCTTGGCCCGAAATTTCCCAACAAAAGACAAAGGAGATCTGCACATCAAAAAGCATTATTTTAAAAGGAAAAGGAAAACCAAACACAAACATAAAGACTCTAATAAGATTGATTTAAAAATATTAGCCATCTGGCTGTTAATAAAAGCAGTCATCATAAAAATAAACCTACCCCATGCCCAGAATAGAGAAAAAGAAATGTCCTCACGCTATCACAATCCCACGCTAACTTTCTGTTAAAATAAGTAATCAGCAAATTTTTTTAAGGGAAGACTAGAACCATGGCGCCATCTATATTCGAAAAGACAAAACAGAAGGAGGGAAAACAGGAATTTTAGGGAATGGAACTATTTAGACATATTAATAATAAAAAAAAACAAGAACAAGAATGACATGATAACAGGAACGTAACGAGCGTCCAACTTTAAGGTGTATGTGAGATACTGAAAATCTCGACTTCAGTGATAAACTTTGGCTTACTTAACAAGTATTTTTGATGATGTCTAATATACATACGTGTTCGTACTGTGATGAATAATATCATTTTCGATGTAAAAAAAATCAGTGTATAAATTGGAAGATTGTATTAGATTATAAAATTTATACAGTACCATATACTATCAAGAGCTTAGAAAGGAATGAGAGAAGGGACGAGTGAAACGTATTTATTTAGATAACTAAAATTATAAAAGTAAAACAAATTTCATGAGTGAAATTAATGCATAATTATTCGATCAAGATAAATTTTTATGGGTAATAATAGACGATATGGAAGGGTTTTTTACGAAAAAAACCCCCCATAATTTTGGTCTACGCCTTTACTCTACGAAGCTTCAATTGAGGCCATCAAAGCAGATTTTAATTCTTTTCTGTAAAGATTATGAATTTCAAGTAATTTCTTTAAGTTGGCTATCCATACGGCGAATAATGTTTTCATGTGGGGGAGGGTCTTCATGAATCACGTGATGATATTCACGACGTACGCGCATCATGCAAAGGACAAATTGAGTTTTCCTCTGCACTGTCTCCACCATGACTGAGCGAAGAAGTCGTTTAAGTCACGCCACCCTCACGTGGATACCTGCGCGCACATCACAAGACTTCTCCTCATGTTTGAAACTCTTTGAGAAGTTCTGTCATGCAGTGAAAGTATAATAGCTGTATTTAGTTGTCTTTGGAAACTACAGTATATTCTCTATTATCCGTGCGCGGATTATCCGGTTTGCGGATTATCCGTGCTCATTCCGGACTCACAAAAAATTTAAAGATAAACATTTTCACGCATGCAAAATTGATGTTGATGTTCGATCGAGAGATTCATTCCGTGAAACTAGTGAGCCGTGACGGCGGAGGCTAAAGAATAGATTTTTTTTCTTCGTCCACATGCAATCTCTACCGGTTCAACCCCTAATTTTCCGAGAAATGAATCATCCACTTCCTACTAGCTCATTCTTGTACGAACACGCTTCTCCCAGACACGTCATTCTTTAATTTCTTCGTCCTCTTTCACTTTCGCACGTGTTCCTTTAGTTTTTGCGTCTTGTTTATCGTCAGTTAGTAGCGTGAAATATTTTTACTGGTAAAAATGAGTGGTGTGAAACGAAAACGAAACGTTTTAAATGCTAAACAAACATAAAAACTTGATAATGGAGAATCAGCTAGTACTAATGCAGAAGATGTACTAAATGAGGGAAATACATTTTCTCATTCTGCTGCTCTACAATCTGTGGAAACTTTGTTAGATTATATGGGACAAAGAGGATTTGATTACGGTGACATTACTGCGGTTCGTAAAATATGTGTCGATATACGACAAGAGAAGAACAAAGAGCAGAAGCAAAGATGCATTACAGATTTTTTTAAGCAGTAAATGTTAAAAGCAAAATTCCTAGTTTGATGTTATACAGCATGTAAATGTAAGTAATTTTTAAATTTTTGTACTGGTGTTGATTTTTTCTTGAATAAAAATGAATTTTCGGATTATCCGTGTTTTTCTATTGTCCGTGCGATCCTTCCCGGTGATTAACCCGGATAATAGGGAGTGCACTGTATATGAATCGGAAACCCAGCTGTGACTTTAAGGACGCACTCTATTTTAACATACAGGGTGATTTAAAAGAGTCGCG
Source organism: Araneus ventricosus (assembly GCA_013235015.1). Lineage (NCBI taxonomy): Eukaryota > Metazoa > Arthropoda > Arachnida > Araneae > Araneidae > Araneus > Araneus ventricosus. Next base: position 5,204,510 of record BGPR01000001.1, read on the forward strand.
ACAAACTTTAAGGGTAGGTCAAGAATACCAAAACAAATAAGTTTTGCATAGGAACATAGGGGAGGAAATTCCATATGTGTTTTCAAGAGAGAATTGTTTTGGTGTAAAGTGAACTAGGCAATCCTAGCCATTTTATTCCAATCTAAAACATAGCAAATGTAGTATGGAATTGCACAGTAATGCTGAAAGAGTTGACATGAATTCAGTATATGGGCAAACAACTATGTCTCTGTCGCTTGAAAGATTTCCAAACATACGTTTTCTCCACTATGAACTGTTTAAGCGTTTGCATCGAAGTTTTTGTGAAACCGGATCCTTGACAATTAATGCCACAATGAATGATAATGGTCCTATAAAAGTAAGTTAAATATCTAAAAAGGTTCCATTTAAGTAAGGGATTGTAAAATGTCTAAGAAATTACATTGTTAAAAGCTTTTCTGTCACGTTTAATGATTTAGTTTCAAGAATGAGTTATATGAATATTATTTTTTCACAATTTTCATCTATTTCTTTGAAAAGTTGTGAAAATCTTCATTTCCTCACTTAACATGCAACACCACCTATCTCAATTATTTGAAATTTCAAAGAGGAAAGAAATACTCAATTTTTCGCAAGGAATGACGAATATTTCTTTATTTTTTAAATATCCTATATCAAGATGAGACCGCATATTCCAACCAGATGTGAAAAAAATAAATTAATGTTCGTTTTTGTTGAGAAAAATTGTGTATTTCTTTCCTCTTTGAAATTTCAAAAAATTGAGATAGGTGGTGTTGCATGTTAAGTCACGATTTATTCAAACTTTACATTAAATTTTAAAGCTGAAAACGGCGTTTTTTTTTTTATCTAGAGCAATTTTATACACGATCGTGCTCATTATATTTAGTGGCATATATTAAAAGTCCAATTTTCAGAAAGTGGCGAGAAAGTATCTAACATTGCGGTATAAGTCAATAAATAAATTTTTCTTAGTAGAGTTTCGATCTTAGGAACTGTCTGAACAAAAGTCAAAACGTGACGCAGGAAACGTGATTAACAAAAGGCTACGCAGCTTCCTTTTTCTCTGTCAAGCATATTTCCAACTTAAAGAAAAGTGTCTCAGCCAAGCTGTCCCAAAGAGATAGGGAGATCGAGTATACACTATGTTTCTAAAAAAATGCCGGTTAACGTAAAAATGCTTGTACAACGTTTCACTGTCACACATGTTCTGAATAATGTGACAGCGAGTAGCAGGAACAGGAATAAGATATGGTACCTGACAACATGACATCGCGGCATGAGTTCGAAGATTAGAGCCAAGAATATGTAGGATGACGGTCAATAAAAAATTGTAACTTAAGGTGAAAAATGTTTCATCTGGACGAATCCCATGATTTATATTGCTGCTGTCGATGTGAAAGAGCATTAGATAAAAGTGCCTCATTTTAGAGATAAAATTTTTAAGTTTGTTTCAGTAGAGCAGTGGTAAAATTGATATGAAGTTGCTTGTTGTTACTTTATCTAATTGCCTGAAGTTGCTACTTTATCTAATGCGCATTGTAAAAAGTTGAATGCATTGTTAGTCTGTAAAAGGAGAAGTCTAATGTAATAAAACAGCAGTACCTGAAAGTGTTTAACCTTAAATACCCAGTGTTGCCTTTAAGCAGCATACCCAATTTTGTCTTCTAAATCATTGAGAATAAGACTGTTCCGTATTAAGCTCTAATGCCTGCTATTGCCAATAGGCTACATACAGGAATTTTTATTAAATCAATTTACAACATATATATGAGTGCTGATAAAAAAATATAAATAAATTGATGTTTTTCATTTAAGGTTGTATCTTTTTAGCTTTGTTTGTACGCTTGAGAATACCATATTTTGTTCTGCAATGTTGAAGGAAATTCCTTATCCGTATTATTATTTAATAAAATTCGTCTGTGTTTGACATTATAGAATTTTAACAAGGAAATTTTTTTTGAAATAAAACCCAGAGTTGTCAGGTGCTAACAAACTGTTTTTTAGCCACACACCATACTTAAAACAAAATAGGATTTTTTAAAAGTATTTTTTTCCATGTTTTATTCAAGAAATGAAAGTCGAAAACCATTTTAAAATCACTTTTTTTAAAAATCGGGTTTTAAGGGTTATATTCTCCAAAAGAAGTTGATAAAAGGCACAAATTTGTCTTTCTCTCCAATTTGTAAGAATTTACTAAAATATTTTGTTTCTATGTTTTTCTTAAAAAATTATACAAATGCCAGTAATTAATTTTTGAGCATGGAATTTACACTGGTAGTAATAAAAAAGTTGGGAATTAAATTTTAAATGAACTAATGACTGTGAAAGGTGTGTGCAGTATATACAAGAAACTATGAAAGGTGTATGTAGTATATACAAGAAACTATGAAAGGTGTATGTAGTATATACAAGAAACTATGAAAGGTGTATGTAGTATATGCAAGAAACTATGAAAGGTGTATGTAGTATATACAAATCACCTTTAATATTACGTATTAGATATTTAACCCCTTAACATACAATGACGTCTCCGACTCGTTCATCTAATTATAGAATTTTTGTTATTTAAATCCGTATTTAAGTTAACGTAACAATTAGTTTTAAATACAAAAAAGACCTGGACACGTTTAAATGTCTCAAGTATCCTTTACTATCTTAAATAGATTGAAATAATAAAAAAATATCCCAAATGGGTGGTGGCATCTAATTAGGAGGTTAAATAAAATCGTATGATAAGGGGTCAAATATCTAAAGCGTAATGTTATGTTTATAATTGTAATATATCTTGCAAGTTTGTCTTAACAATTTTGATTTATTAGCTGGAGCTTATTTAAAATGTACGATTTTTTTCACGTACACAGTCTTCATGAATTTTTTTCACTATTCTTATTGGCTCTTTGTGCATGAAACATTAATTGATAAAAGATGAATATCTTCTTTAAAACGTAATAACAAAAAATAAATTAAAAACCAACTTAATATGCTGTAGAAAAAAATTGACCAGAGTTTTCTTAATCACATTTTTTTCATCAGTATTTCAAATTTTTCGTTTACAATATCTTTTCTTCGAATTTTTTAGGATATACAATTAAAATTATTTAGTAAAGTTCATCTTAAGATGGCTAGTATGCAACTAACAGGACGTTTTAGACGATTTTGACTTTGTGAAAATAATATTTTCCTCATCTCATGTAATTTCAAACTTTTTTTAATAAACTCCGATTTTTAATGGGTTAAATATTGCTTCGCAAATGTACCTGCCACATTTTTCTAAATAATTTTTTAACAACTTTACATTTTATACATCTCCGTTATTCAAAGTCGTTTTCATGGAATAACTAATTTTAAAAGAGAAACAGAAATCCCAAGTGAAAGGCAAATCTTCTAACAAGATAATTTAAAACTTTCGACGAATATTATCACAGGCTATTTGCTAGATAAAGTACGGATTTGGAAGGAAATGTTGACTGAAATGTGACTTAGCAAACTTGGAAACATAGTTTTCGGCGCCACACAAATTTCGAGGTTAATAAAGATTTCCATGTAACTTTTATGCATGTTAGTTGCAGCTAGCTATTCTTTAAATACTCTCAGCACTTTCTACATTTAGTTTCAGTTTGACATCAATGATGTTAACTGTTATTATAAAGATATCATCTGTGCCGAAAATCAGTAATTGCGGAATAACTGAAATATCAACATTTAATGGTTTGTGGAAACACCGGTTTGAAATAAGCATTGAGCCAGACAGCCCGATTTTTCTTGCATTTTTCGAAAGGTAAAATCAAATACTTTTGTTTTCAGCAATGGAACGAACGATAGAAAAAGTTTCTATTTTTGTCCATAAATGTTGAAAACTTATTTTATACATCACATAAAAATTCTTTTATGATAGATTTATGGCGATTTCACGTATTGAAGGTTTTCGAGTCCAAACAATTTTTTATGTATTTAATAGATTTTTATTTGAATGAAAAGTATCGTGAACAATTCATGTAAATTTTAAATTAATGTGTACTTCATATCGTCCTGAAAAATTATTTGATGCTAATTCTAAACAAAACAAGTTATCCAGGCAATTGAACACAGTGCTCTTAAATGTTTCAAAAATTCCAAGATAAATAATGAAAAGGTTATCAGAGAACCATTATTTAATATAAGAGGAATTTTTGTATTTCCTAAGAGGAGTTCAAAAAAGTTATGGAACCATTCCTTTTGTGATCAATTAAATCCTTTTTTCACTTAAAAGAAAAAGGCGATTGACGCGTTTTTCGCCTACTGTTTATGAGTGTAAGAATTTCGATTTTTCTTGTTTCGTTGCTGTTGTTTCATTGCATTTGCATAATTTTTAAAACAATAAGATAAATTTCTTTTCGAATGTGTTTGAAACAGCCGTTACATCTAATCATATCCATGTGGTTTATTAGTAGAATATTTTAAAATCCTCTATACATGTTATCATGGATTAATAGATACAGAATTATCGTAATTTTTGTTTAACCTTAATTAATCGTACTTATAAAATCATACATGTAATAATCTCACTTAATTTTATTTCAAATTCTAATATTATATATTTTAAAGTCTTAATGCATTCCAAAATCACTTTTCTTAAACTCCAGTTTCGTACTATTTTCCGCGCTGGAGGTATATTAAATCTCTCGTTTTGACATATTTATTACTAAAAGAATATTTTAATCGTTTCCACGCGCGCACAAATCGCGAAATCAGCGACTTATTGCAGCCAAGTATTTTCCCTAAAACACTTACGTAATATACTAAAAATAGCTATTATTCCCTTCACTTTGATCACATGTCTATCTGTTAAATCCCTACCTGAGAAAAAGCAGGGATCTTCTGTTCTCTTTTGGCATGAAAACTTAAAGCATGATGTACGTATATTCCGTCACTCTCCCATAATAAAAAGAAATTAGTTAATAATTCGGCCTGTTTTATTTTGTTATGTAACGACTACAGTAACGAATACATTTCATACATTTATTCACAATTTTTTTTTCTTGCGGTGTCTGTTCTGACCAAACCGAATTACTCAGAATGCTTTTATATATATATAAATTCTAATATTTTAAATATATATATATATATAATATATGAATAGCTATATTATAAATTAATGTAAATATATATGATCCAATTTACATAATAACATTAATGTAAAATATAAATGAATTATGAAGTTTTAGAAAAGAAATACAAGGGAAATAAAGATGAATGATTCATCATTTAATCATACTTTAAAAGGACAGAGTAAAAATTCTTACAATTGACAACTACATATAATCGTGCATTTTTTGAAAGAAGAGATAAACTTCAAAATCTTTACTAGTGAAATGGTATACTAACTTAAACTGAGTAAATATATATTACGATATTAATATTTTAAATATATATATATATGATTAGTTATATGATAAATTAATGTAAATATATAAGATCTAATTTACATAATAATGTTAATGTAAAATATAAATGAATTATTAAGTTTTAGAAAAGAAATATAAGGGAAATAAAGATGAGTGATTCATTATTTAATCATACTTCAAATGCACAGAGTATAAATTCTTACAATTGACAACTATAATCGTGAATTTTTTGAAAGAAGAGAGAAACTTCAAAATTTTTACTAGTAAAATGGAAGACTAACTTAAACTGAATAAAAACGTTGTATCCCTAAAAACAGAAAAATGTTAGAATACAGATATAGAATGGCCAACTGCTGGGAAAAATATTTTTCTATAGACTGGGTATTTGAATTCGGGCCATTACTTTTTATACTAAATCAATCGAGATGTACTAGCTTACGTTTTCTCAAACAGAAAGGAATTCACCAACGATACAAGTTGTCTCGTATATATTTATTTGTATCATCGTCAGTTTTCGTTTCCAGAATGTTTAGTTCTGAAGTGCATTATATGAAGGAAAATCATTTTACTGTTTTTTGAAAAGCTAGACGTCCTAAAAGGATAGAACATAAATAGCATTTCCTCTGAGAATATAACACTAGATGCGGAGAAGAATTTTACCATTCCTCCTCCAGCAATAATCCTGTTCGATTGATAAATAATTTAAAAGTATATGAATAAAGAAAGGTCGCTGGATAGCTTGCTGATAAGTGTACGACATCTCTTTATTTTCTGAATGAGTCATGAGGAAAGGTATTTTACTTCGAGTCTTGCTAAGATATTTTGAACAACTAAGCGAGTGCAAGTAATACTTAAGAAGCTCATCTCTAACTTAAGGTATCCGACTGCTTTAAAATCGTCGTTTTTGATGAAATTATCAAAAAACTTTTTATGACTTAATTTTGTAGCCTGTTTAACCAGCTTTCTGAAACTGTCTCACTTTTTACTCTACGTGAATTACAAATGGAGTTACAGCTGTTTTATTACCGAACTGTAAGCATTATTTTATGTTGCATGAAAACTTTAAATGTGTTTTCTGAGAAATTATATTTTTGAGGAAAACTGTCGACCGTAACAATGATTTCTCAAAAAGTTATCCAAGTATTGATATGAGATTTTCTGAGATTGTTTCCTGTAATATGCTTGATGTTTTCCTCTAAAAACTAAGGTCAATTTTAAAATCAAGTATTATTTTTAAGTGCTTAAATATAAACGAAAAGCATTTTTTATGAAAAATTAGCAGTTTAGTAACTATGTTCAGCTATATCTCAAAACTATTTTGAAGTACAAAAAATATTTTAGAGATAACACAGATAAAACTGTCATAAAAATGTACTCCTACAAGGATTTATGTATATTTCGAATATGATTTTGTCTATGGCTGTTAGGGTAAGGCAAATATTTTAGTCATTTTTCTTGAAATGTCTCAGTTTTTTTTAAAGTATTATTTTGAAAGCCTAATTTTACAATATTTTCATTGTTTTAAAACATATGCATTTGACAAATAACATTAAAAATATATATAAGTTATTTTTCAAAAAAATGTCTCCGAACAAAGTCGGATACCTTAAGGATTATTTTCAAGGACCCACCCTAAGAATGAAATGCGGGATGCAATAACGTTGCAATTTTCTGAAATGAACATTCAGATCTGCGTGAAAAAACCCGCGTGTCAGCTTAAAATGATGAATAGAGAGAAATATGAATTGCAACAATGCAGAAATTGTGATCGTGAAATTAAACTTCTATTTGAATTCGAATATTTTTAACCCTTCCACTGCATTTCTCATGAACTAAATGAGTTGGAAGTGAGTTTATTTTCTAATGCCTCCCTTGATTTCTGCGCCCTATTAAATTTAACTCTCAATATTATAGGGTTGAGTTACATTATACTATAATCACCTTGCAAATAAAAAACAATTAGCTACATTTCAAAAGTATTTGGGCTGTTTCCAAACGCTTAATATAAATAGAGATTTTAAAAATTCCACAGTTGTAGGGTCTATTCTTGAGTTGGAATGGACAGAACATTTTTTTATCCTTATTTCATTCATCATTATAATATTATTTCTCCCACCTTATGTTATTGATTAATGATGAGCAATTAGCTTATTATTAAACTAAATACAATTACTATTATGATTAATCATCATCCTGCAGACATCTTACTGATAAACTTACTCCTATACCGATGCTTTTAACAACGATATCAAATTAACAGAGAAATTTAAATTTATGGTAAAAATACGATTAAAAGTACAAAACAATACTGTAGAAATAAAGCTTTGTATGAAGTGTCAGCATATTATAATGAGAAACATACGGAAGATTCATTATCATTCTGATATAAAGGACATCTCACAGAGTGTCCTAATCTCAGTGAAGCATATCTCTAATACATGGCGGAATGTATCCTTAGTCATGGTAGAGCTTCAAAATGAATGACTGTAGAGAAGACAGTAGCTTATACGGCTTTTGAAACCACACCTTCCCCAACTCTCATCAAATAGTCCATAGTAAGATAGATTACTTGAATCTTGGCTTATTCAGTATTCAAACTACAAGTCGGAATCTGATCAAGGTATATGAAGGGAATTCTCGTTGAAGCATCACTCGGTTAAACTGCGTCTTTATCTTCAATGTCTGAAAGTTTTAGCTAAATAATGCTGAGGAAATCTTGATAAATTAATAGTTGGTTGTAATCAGAGGCGGTTCGTGTATAGGGACTGCGGAAATGCAGCACCACCAGTTGTTTTCAGTGCATAAATTTAATCACTTATTTATTTAGTTTTGCATGTAATATCCAAATCCATCAATAAAATTAACTTTCGACGCTTTCAGCTGAGTCGAAAGCTGGAGAAAAAACCAAGGTTACTTCAGAGAATTTTCCCTATCCGCTGTCTTCTCAGAAAGCTTTTTCCTCTTCGAGAACTGAAAATTCCCTTTGCTCCAGTTCTTTCTGCTTCAGCATACGCATTTACTTTGCAATCCCAGTCTTCCTTTTTTCCAGTAGTCATTTAACTAAGCAGAGAACTGTCCGCAAGGTAGCACCGCGAGATAGGGAATAACGATTCCCTATCCCCCGAGATAAGGAATAGTTTCAAGTGTTTTTTGACCGCGGAAAAATGTTTCACAAGATGAAATTTGTAAACAAATTACTTTGAAAATGAATAATAAAGGAGAATGACAAAATAATTAATGTTAAATAAAAGAATTAGATAAAAAATTATGGTAGATAAATTGGAATGATTTTTTTCTTTTTGCATTCAATATAATTTTTTCGACAGATTTTACTTCTAAATATGGATAAATCTAATAGGAGTGGATTGCAAACTTTAAGCAACCCCAATATTATTCTGTGCGATATATTTATGGTCGTAAAGAAGCTCTGTTTTAGTGGGTAGCTTTAAAGAAATATACATTTTTAAAGAATATCAAATACAACGGCTCTAGAGCCTGCGTTAGCCGCTCAGAATAAAATATAGGAAGTTCGAATGAATATAACTTCTTAAAGAGCTTCAGTAAGTGCATTCACATTGAACAGGACCACAGCCCACTTATAGGTAGGTATAATGCCATAAACTAACCATTTTTACTTTCTCGTATACGGAGTATACAAAGAGAAAATATTGCAATCGTCAAAAAATTTGAATTCGAGCTTTTGACGAATCTCCACGTTTTAGACCTCCCTGAGTCCGAGAAACACAATTTTGGAATTATGTCTGTGTGTCTGTCTGTCTGTGAACACGATAACTCGAAAACTATTAGAGCTACGGGGATGAAATTTGGTATGTGATCTTTACACATAATTTGTAGGTTTCTGTCAAATTTTGGACAAAATCCGTCTACGGGAAGTCTACCTGTCTGTCTGTCCGCGGTCATGTGAACACTATAACTCAAAAACTTGAATAGCTAGATGGATAAAATTTGGTACACAGTTTTATCATCATGAATGTAGGTCCGTATAAAATTTTGGGTTAAATCCGTCAAAGGGCTGACTGTCTGTCGGTCTGTATAATTTACTTTTGGAAGAATCTCCACGCTCATGCGTACTGGAAGCAATCTTCTGTACACGCGAAAGCTATGGAGCGAATTACGTCAGTTTGTCCTTGAGCCGGTAAGAGCGGAAAATCGGTACTCATCTCTATGAATTTGATTCTTTACCTAGATATTTTTCAATCACTATAATGAAAAACCTTCTGATAGTCATTGGATTCTGGGTAACAGTAGGTTCGAATTTTTTTAGCCACGCAGGGGAAGGGGAAACGGCACCTTTTTGGGGAAGTATACGAGAAAGTTTAGGGGATAACACTCCAGCTGGTTTTCTTTCTTTCTCGAATTTGTAATATACAAAAAGAAAGAATTGTAATTACTAAAATGTTCGACCTTTAGATTTTGAGGAATCGACACGTTTTAGAGCTTTTGGGGTCACCCTCTTCTTCCCACCTACGCTGAAAAAAATTGGAAATTATGCCTGTCTGTCCGTGTGTATATGAACATTATAATTCAAAAACCGAAACAGCTAGAGGAATGAAACGTGGGATAAGATCTCAACACCAAATTCGTGAATCTAGCAAATTTTGGACGATATCCATGAAAGAAATTCTGTTTTTTGCCTGTCCGTGAGCGTCTTCATGTCATTTGATGGTCATACCAATATTGTGGAAAACGTTATTGATCATTTCGCTCGAAAAAAACCAGAAGAGCCGATTTTATTTTAAGTAGTTTTGTTAATACCTATAAATAATACCTTTATCCTTATATATGCATATATTTTAACTTACAGCTTTCAATGATTTTTTTCATGTTCAGTCGATTCTCTAAATCCTTATGAATGAGAGTAAGAGACGTAGCAAAAATAAGTGTAACAAATCATTTTAAAAATTCTTAATTATTGTTAGTTACAAATTAGTAATTTCTAAATTAAAATTTCTTTATTAAAAATAATTTGAAGTCAAAATCTAATAATAAATTTTTATTAACGAAGTATTAAACTATTGAAAATTTGTTCAAAAGATCCTAATTCAAAAGGTCCTCAGATATGCAAAAATCATTAGTAGGCAGTGAAGAACATTACTTTGCAGCATCCCCACGGTGATTTAGCACCAGCCGCCACTGGTTGTAATGTCGTAAAATTGACCTACAATAGTGACGGTCTATTGCATTAACTGTATTGCAGCTACTAATACTGTGGTTGTCCCGAAACAACTGTTAGTGGCGCTCGTGTTTCGCAGTAATGCTATCTGGAGGTCCGACAGCGATGTAGGCGTGTAGTTCAACACATTAACTAACGACAAAGCGAACTATGGGCTAGTTTATATAAAGACAGAGGTAAAGAGAAGAAGCTTGAGAAAAGTACAGAAATTTCAAAACCTTGCTTTATTTTACGAGCTAAGTTTTCAAACATTATTCACTCACACTATCACTGTCATTTCATTTGTGTCCTTCTCGAAGTATTGGCTTAAATTTTTGGCACAAGACACACTCGTTCTTTCAGTCGATAAGCACGGTCTTTCTAAATTTTTCTTCTGGTACGCATTTAAAGAAAGACTGCACCACAACACTAGAGCTCAATTGTGAGCAGCGTAATTATTTTTTGACGTCAACTTACTTCCATCCATAGTGATCTAATGGGGTGTCGGGAAAGGAAAAAATTATGAAGATTTTCTTGGCAAAGTTAAACGCTTATAGCTCCGCAACCAAATAACATAGAGAGTTGGTTTTAGTTTCATTTAACAGAGAAAGGTGGACATTGAAGATTTCAAAAAGAATTTTAGGATTTGGGATTACGGTTTAGTCGCAGTCGAGTTGAAAAGTTGGCAAAAATCACGAAAAATTTTGATGACGTCACAGCGACCGATGAGCGCGCACTCAGTGACCAACCTAGATTCCGGCGTTTATGATGGGAGACTTCAATATAGACGCGAAGAGAAACGAGAAGGCATTTGATTTTCTTAAACATCATTTTAATCTCAATATGGTTTCTACAAATTATCCAAGTGCATTAGGCAATTCATTCATCGATCTTCGTTCTCGCGAAATATTACTCCAGAATTGTTTAATTACGTTTGCTATTTCTCGTACCATCGTCCGATTTTACATAAAATTGTTACTAACAGAAATTGTATCCAATATCAATAACATGAATAAATACATTACATTTGAAACAAGAATTTTTTTCGCGGAAAAAACCCCATCCAAATTCACGAATCAGTAACATAAATTGAGAGTTACAAAGAGCTACTCTAGTCACATAATCTCAGAGTCACAAAGAGTTACTTCAGTCACATAGAACTACTTTATTCATATAGAGCTACTTTAGTCACAGAAAGTCACAGTTGAGTAATGTAAGTAAGTTTAAGCCCCTCAGTACCAGCAGCCGTTTCGCAGAGACAGCCTCCCGTCGAATTTTTGAAGGTCCGGCCGAAACAGAAGTCGCGTGGATCGAGCTTTGGACTGCAGGGAGTATTTTGTATTTATACTGACAATTCAATAAACCTAGAGTGTAAAAATCATTGCTCTTTATTTGTACTGCTGCTAAAAATAAACTGATGGATGAAACATGTTTGGCTGAATGTTCTAGTTACACAACGAGTTAGACGCCACCATCGTTGTTGAGTAGCTTTATAGTGTTGTCTAGAAATGCGATCAATACTGATAGTTGTTTTGGGGCATCCTGTGTATATTTTAAAATTTCATCTAAAACAAATTAGAAATATAAGCGTATGATGTAGAAGTTAACATTAAAAATCTCGATACGTTATATTTCAAGGCGATTTTTGTGTGATTTACAATGATTGAGTGGTTCATTGAACTCACGTTTCATAATAAGACTTGATTTTTTCTAACAAAGAAACTGATATTAGAGCATAACTTCCACTGAAATAGAAATTATTGTGATTATTTTGCGTATAAATTTCGTTGGGATGGATTCATATAGTATCTTCCTATGCGAGAGTAGAAACAAATATCCAAGCTTTATAAACAGCATTTTTCACTAGTTCTCTTTCAAATGCTTTTCTCGCTGTAGTCTATTTAGGTTCTTCTTGATGGTCATTTCATAAAGTTTTATGAATATTTGCCCAATTGTTATCAACAATTGTATTTGTATTGCTGCATTGTTCTCATAGCTACCTAATATAAGGGTTCCCACTTAGATAAGGGCCACCCCCCTTTACCTTCAAAACGACGGCAGCTTTAGTCATGAAAGTAGTGTCTACGTATAGTAAAACGTCTATGCGCTATGCGATGAGACAACTTACAACGCCACCTGGTGGCAAACTTCGGAGTTAGCGTTCCTACCTCGGAAACAGTGCAAAAAAGAGGGAAAATGTTAATTACAGTTTTAGAGTGTTATCGATTTAGTACAAAAAGACACCTTGTGCATATTAATAGTAAGAATAGAACGCTTAAATTGAACGTTTTATTATTCGCAATTTCCGTAACTGTGACGTCACAAAATGGGTTAAAAAGAGAAAAAACAATTAATTATCACAAAAGATACCTTTATTCCCGGTGTTCAAAGTACTCTCTGTCAACTACAATATAGATTTAAGCCATTGTTTGAATTTCACTGTGCACACGTTTTAGCGTATAGGTGGCGCGCTAGCACAAGCAACAGTAATACGTCATCGAAAGTCTTGCAATGTTGTCGGAAAGGTCCATACACCTGCTGTTTGAGTTACTCCCACAGGAAAAATATAATGGGGTCATTTTTTCGCCGAAAAACAATCTTTTCTCCTTTTGTTCATGTCTTGTGATGTCACAATTTTGGAAAATGCGAACAAACAAATGTGCATTTTAAGTGTTCTGTTCTTCGTAATTAATGTACACAAGGTGTCTTTTTGTATCAAATCGATAACGCTCTACAACTTTGTAATTGACATTTTCCCTCTATTTTGTACCGTTTTCGAGATAGGAACGCTAACTCCGAAGTTTGCTACCAGGTGGCGTTGTAAGTTATCTCATCGCATAGCGCATAGATATTTTACTATACCTAGACACTACTTTCATGACTAAAGGTATCGTCGTTCTGAAGTTAAAGGGAAGTGGCCCTTATTTAAGTGGGAACCCTGTATATTTATTGCATTGTTTGGGTGTATTTTATATTGTTGCCTGTGTATTGTGGTAGGGTTGGGTTAAAAATGAAAGTACTTAGATTACAGTTTAAACAGATTAAAACATATTCAAGTTTTATCTTTATTGCTAAAGGTGAAATAAACCCTCAAAGATGTGAGGAAAAGGTTTTTTTCTCTTGTATTCCAATTTTCAGTCTGCGAAATCCACCATTTTCTGAATTCCTAAGCCAAATTATTTATTAGTTTTTAAATTTATAATTTTTTTCAGTTATTGAAACAGATGGAAATGTGCAAACAAAGACTCATAAGAAAAATTTAGTCATTTTACAAACCTTTTGATGCAAATTTTACTAAATTGTAAAAGTACTTAATCTTCAACGCCCATTTAAGGATACATAATACAATATGTCTTCAAATTATTTCTTTAACTGGAATGACAAATTAAAGCTTTTAAAATAATTAATTTCAATGCTTTCAACTCTGTGGGAAGTTAAATATCTTTTCCAATCTTATTTTTAACGCGACAGATACCCCGATTTTGCGAAAAAGAAACATTCTTATCGACAAAGTGCAATTTTTCGAAGAAAAGGTCGACAAAGAGGAAAGACGATTCATTTAGGCATTTCCACAAAATAAAACTCTTTTATCCGTATAAAAGCCGTGACAGAAGATCAATGGGAATCGGTCCGAAGACATTTTGTAAAGATTTGATTTATTGTGGCAAGTTTTCTTCTCGAACAAGACTAAAGTGAACTGCGTGATTAAATATTAGCAATGATCTTCTATTATCTAGAAAGCTTTTATTTTGTTTTCTCGTCTTATAGAGAAAAATTATAATGCTTAATAATTTTATAAAGAAAACTATACTTCATAGTAATATTTTCAGGAACTCGAAATAATGTTTTCTCATTTTGTTATTATATTTCAAGCCAGATTTTAGTTAGATTAACTTCCCATTTTGAACCCACACTAAGGCTATTTTAGGATAGGCCTCAAAATTTCGAAATGGAATCAGATGACGAAAATTACACCCGAGTCGTCCCCCTCTCTCAGAACTTCCACACCTCGCTAGCTGTAGGACTTTCAACCCCAATGGGTTTAGCGTAAACCAGGCCATCGTTTATGATGGTTGAGTGGAATCAGGTTTCGAGTTCTTGTCCCTCCAGTCCCGAAACCTCTGTCATCAAGATACAGCAGCCTCTCAGCTTCTGGAAAAAAATTATAATATTCAGTATTCGGTAAACCTGGAGTTTAGGGTGCGTACTATTTTGTCGCCAATTTTCTTTGGCGCAATTTTATTTGCCGTCGCCAAACACTGTTTAGGATGCGCAGTGAGTTTTGTATAGGTCTCCTGCGCATTCGATGCCTACGGCATCCCAAAACGAGAGATTGAGCACGCAATGCCTTCGGCATTGCAAGTGTGCACCAGGCAAATTTTTTTAACTTAAAAAACATCATCGGCTTCGCTTTCAGCAAAGCGGCCCCCTCGTAGCATCGCTTTTTCATTGAGAAACGAAACACACAGGAAAAACACGACGTCTGAAGACGATGAAACGTAGCAAGGGAACCATGGTTTCCAGAAAAAACATTCCTACTTCGATATTTGGAAGTCATAATCAGCAACACAGAGAAAGAGTATCATGAAATTAAATGGACGAAAATCTTCAGAAGAGAAGCGAACGGTTATTGAAAAAAATCGTTTGGTAAATGATCAAGAATTCCGAACGAAGTATTATTCAAATTCGTACGCCGACCACTCAAATCGAAGAGAGCAGACAGTGGACCAATGGAAATGAGGCGACATTAAGGGCATGCGCCGTAGACCGGTAAACAAATCAATGTCGGCGCATGCGCAAACGACGCCGAAAAAAATCTTCTACTCGCACCCAAAACAAATGTTCTGACACTCTCTCTCTTGGCGACAAACAATTGGCGAGCTTAAGGAAAACGAAGTGAGTACGCACCCTAAACTCCAGGTTAACCCAGCATTCTTGTAAATAAATCTGTACTTTATAATAATATCATAAAATTGTAATACTGTTCTTTTGTTCACGAGTGAGTTAGAAAAGCATGTTATTTAAAACAGGCTTCGAGGCTTGAACATGATAAATCTTGAAGTTAAATGTTGAGGAGAAATTAGCCTTTTTTAAATTCATTTCTCTGTGGAAAATTTATTCAGGATTTGAAATATCTGTTTTTATTGTTACTTGAATGAAATAAAGCGCACATGAGTTATCATGTACATTAAACAAGTTCGCGACATAGGTATAAATTCGCAATATATTATATTTTAAATTCTTAACAAATGCTAATTTTAAAATAATTAGACAATGTATCTTATATAGTGCCAGTTACTATTATGCTTATTATGAATTTTACATTTTAAACCAACTGAATACTGTTATCTTACATTGAATTTAAGTATTTTATGTCATAAACTATTTCTCACCTATGTCTTTCGTTAATGCTTCACTAATAATCTAAATTTCATTTCAATGTTTTGCGGACAACGTTTGTGAAAGCGACTAAGCTCATTTTCACTCCCGAAACATGTGTTTGATGACGGAATTCAAATGGAGTAAATTTATGCTCGCACAATGCACGTCAAATGTGTGGCGCCGATTTCATGTTGGAATTCACTGTGCATCTTGCAGAAGGAAAAACGGCGTGATGTCACAGCGCAGAGGCAAAATATAGTTAGATATTAAAAGACACGCGCAAATACGTTCTTCATGTGACTGCAACGCCATGTGAATCTACTACTTTGTTGTTGGAAAAAACATAAGAAAGGCTCAGTTCGGGTCCGCGCCGTAGACTTTTCGTGAATTCGTCGGGATAAAATCATAAAACTAGTATTTCGTATTAATATGTAATTTAATTATCAATCTCCATAATACAATATTTACACAGAGTAGTATAATGGTTACAGAATAGATAGATCACAAGCTACCATAGACCCTTGCTACATGTGATAAACTTATGATTTATCTATTCTGTAACCATTATACTACTCTGTGTAAATATTGTATTAAAAAGATTGATAATTAAATTACATATTAATACGAAATACTTGTTTTATGATTTTATCCCGATGTTTTCACGAAAAATCTACGGCGCGGAACCGAACTGCGCCTTTCTTATGTGTTATTTAGAGTAGCTTTCGATGGCGCCATCGGTTCACAATATATGTAACTACATTTCGAGTATGCGCAGTAAAACATTATTTACTACAAATGCTCATATTTCCCGTAATATTCAAATTTTAATAAAATGTTTCTTTTACGCATTATCAAGTATTCTGTAAGTTTCATACAATTCGAAAGAAAACTCTGCATGTTATAATCAAAAACATGCGGAGTTTGAAATTTTCACTTTAATACCGATTTTTACTTATATTCTTATAAATATTTTATTGTCTCACTTTGGTTCCTAGTAATACTCCTTAAGCTCTTTAAAATGACACCAAATCAACCTCCTAGCTAAACGCGTTTCCACGCTACACTTATTTATAACCTTACATAAAACTAATTCATAACAATCACACTGGTACGATGACGTCACAGGCAAAACAAATACTATGCGACAAACTTTTACAGATATGATCTATCCGTTGTGGGGTCAACCATTCTTTTCGCATTACTAGTCTCGTAGTTATTAGCGATTCAAATCTGATGATATTTTGTCACACGAGAAAGTTCGACCAACTATCACTGTAACGAGCGGAAAGATGTTTTCACGTCGAAAATAATCTTTTATTTAGAATCATTCGCGTCGATCCATAGTTATTTCTTTTTTTCTGTTAGAAATACGGAATAGGAACATTATTTTCTGAATAAAAGCATACAATTGTGAATTTTACAGCGCAAAGTGGAATCCGCGTGTTTTTCCACTAAGCGTTTCGGCTGTCCTTTGAATTGCATTCACGTTCTTTGTAGTAATGCACGGTTTGTTTTCCCCAAACTTCGTAGGATTATAGAATCTTTTTCAGTTTCTTCTTTTGTTCGTAGATTCGCCATGTTGTTGTTCAGTTATAGAAGACGCCTAAAGAATTGAGTATCGATTCGTTTAAAATGCCTCACCGGATCATAAAATGGCGAACCTTCAATTACTTGATACTTAATTTACATGCATAAAGGGGAGAATATCGTCAGCAGGAGGTCTTAAGTTAATTAAAACTGTAAAAAAAGGGCAAATAATGTTTCACACGTATTTTGACAGCCTTTTTAAGGGTTATTTGTTTCGAAAAGTGATAGTTAAAACTTCGTTATTTTCCAAAGTTAGAGAAAAGTTCTTTGATGAAAATTTTAAGAGGCATTATTTTTTTACAAAAAGGTATTTACTTGCTTAAAATTATTGCATTTATTGAAATTTGATGACGTTTTTTATATTTGACGACGTAGGTAGCAGTTATGATTAAATAATCCATTATTATTTTCTAGAGGCTGAAAATAGAGAGCGAGTTCATTTTGAAAATTTCTAAATAGTAGGAAGAGCTCTTACGTAATTCGGTGCTACTCATACATCTTATCAGAAATTTTTAATGCTCTTTAAATTAATTTGCGGTTTGATTGTGCTCTATTCTGCAACAAAAATTAAATGAAATTTAAGAGTTATATCGTGTAATTCATTTTCGCTTGCAGCTTTAGTATTACTTCATGCGAAATGGAAATACATGTGTAAGTTTAAAAAGATGCTTTTTCTTCCATCACGAAGATTCTGATCTGTAAAATCTCTCAGCAGTTTTTCTCAAGAATCTCAGAGCAATTATTAACATTTTGTGATTATCAAAAATTTCAATCATTCTTTCCTGCACTTCTTGCTTTTCTTGAAGTACCTTATTGCTATTCAATTAACTGTCATATTCTGTTTCCACAACGAATGTCTTTGAGAATCTTAATAAATTACAATAAGAATAAACGGAAGCAAGTAAAAGATACTACTTTTCTTAACTATAAACTTACTTCCGAGATCAGTTGCCACTTAGTGCATAGATTTGTGTCTGTGACATAGACATCCTTTTCATATTACAAATCAATACTTCAGTAGCACACAACCAACTATTTATGTGCCAAACTAATTCTACATAAAAGAAACTTGACATTACTTGGGTACAGTGTCTGAAAAGATTTCCGGAGTTTGATGGATAGGTCTACACTTAACATGTTCGACGTTTCCTTAATTTTTCTTTTTTTCAGAAGTTTTGCAATCTAATGGAACTGGTATACGAAGAAATGAAATGGAACGAATGCATAATGTCTTATTTAGTTTCCATAAATAAGGTCAGGAACAAAGTAAATAATAAAAATGGCTGAGCAGACACAAATATTTTTATAGACAAGCCTACAGACATTCTACAAAGGAAAGCGTTACTCAGTCCGTCCTAATGTTTATTGTGTAATGTTACAGACGATCTTCACTTCTTTAACTGGGTTGTTCTCCAGCAGAAAATGGTACGATAGTTAAGAAGAAATTGATAGTAGTTCAAACTTCCCGTTTACGAGTTCTATAGTCAATTTCTAGACTATCGAAGCTTATAAAGAGAAGCAATAATACATGAAGAATAATGACTACGATAATTTATTTCACCTCCTATTGTTTTGTAAAAAATAAATGTTGGATTAAATAGTATTACGCCGTTATATAAAATTTATTTATGTAGAAAAAATATATTCATCTCGGCCAAAGCCAATATAAATTGTAGAAAGGCGGGTTGCAGGGGAATAATCCTGGCTTGAGCAACCATAATTACGTAGAAAATTGTTATGAACACGGCCTGAGCCGTCAATTCTATAGGAAGGGGTGGGTGGTTAAATCCCAAACCCGCCTACAGGTAAAAATACTTCATCTAAGGAACACTCTAGGGGAAAATGCACCAAAGATAAAGGAGGAGAAACAGTAGTTAAAAACTAAATTATTTATTTATAAAACATAATATGAGAAAGGTATTTACACATATGATTATTTACATTTTAGACAAGAGAGATTTAGGGTTTGTGAGTTACTTAGTTAAATGTCAACTTACACCACGTTTGAAAAGGTTAGTAGGTAGCAGTAGCCAGGTAACCATCGTCCATCGCCGCCGTGCTAACAGGGAAGAGACCCCGTAGCTGCCTACGCTCACCAATCTGCCGCGTGTCTGTTCTTCTTGATTTCAAAAAGCCATCTCTGGTATTAAAACATTACACTCAGTGTTTAACGGCGAAACACCCACGCATCACTTGATTAGCACCGAGAGAGCGCGTGATAGTTATCTTTCGGTATCTTTCCGCTGACACAACAATTATTCAAATGAGATTGTTCGGAAAGTGTAAAAATATTATTAGGAAGGAATCAAACTTACGATTTTAAGCTAGACAGGAAAAATACAA
This sequence comes from Araneus ventricosus, assembly GCA_013235015.1. Classification (NCBI taxonomy): domain Eukaryota; kingdom Metazoa; phylum Arthropoda; class Arachnida; order Araneae; family Araneidae; genus Araneus; species Araneus ventricosus. Next base: position 5,224,379 of record BGPR01000001.1, read on the forward strand.
TTGCTGCATTTATAAGTAATGAGAATTTTTTGTGATGGCGACAGCTGTTTTTATTTAAGGTCAAAAATTTTTTTTTTATTCTGTGAAAAAATTAAAGCTTGGTTAGCAATGTATTTGTTAGCAATGTATATTATATACATATTTTCATCTAAAATGAAGATGTGTGTTCTGAAAAATATGCAATGATAGGTTCATACGCATTACCATTTGCTAAGTTTTTCTTAGTCTGTATTTATTTGTAGAATGAATTGATAAGGAGTTAACGAAAAATATTAGTTTTTTTTGTAAAATTCAATTTACGCATAGTTCAAACTCATTATTATCTATTAATACAGGGTGTACACAAATGAAGTGACACATTTCAAAAATTAATTGAAAAAAACCTAAACATGTTGGAGCTTTTTTTTTTTTTAAATGAGAACGCATCTCAAAAAGTTTTTTTTTCAGATAGGTAACATGCCATTTTGGTCTACGCTGTCGTAAATGACTGGAAATCAAAAATTTGTTTAGAGCCATTATCTGAGAAAATATTAAAACTGGAAGAAAAATAAAATCATGTATTTGTAGGGAATTTTACGCTCTTTAATTTGTTAATTCACGTGTAGTGTGAAAACTGAAGAGATTTCGTAATATTCAAGAAAAACTAAAAAATGAAACCAGAAAATAAACATCGGCTTCCTCTGATTTTTTTTAAAAAAACTGTAGTTCTAACAGTTTTAGTTTTTTTATTAATTTTTGAAATGTGTCACTTCGTTTGTGTACACTCTGTATATGTTTGACTCCATCAACAGAGAATGAAAGAAAATCCATTACTTGGCGAATGAATAACTATTGATCTACAGAAGAAAGATACGAAAAATTGTATACGTGCAGCCGAAATAATTGGTACCTTTGTTCAGAAACATCCGTTGTTAGTGTCTATAGCATTCATTCTTTGTTGCGCTGTTTCATCAAATAAGCGATGGAGAAATGGTGTACATGGCAGAGGCAAAATAAGATGAGGTTCAAGAAACAACTAATCAACTTCTCTTTATTTTTCTATCGTCTTTCACTTCTTCAGGGTCTGTTCCTTTATCTATGTTGAATTCAGTGCAGCTGTATCTTCATCTAATTTTTTTTTATGATTAATATTTGTGGAAATGATTTCTTTATCCTGCCTCAAATATTCATAAAAGTCACCACTGCGAGTTATACCACTACCCATTTTGATTTTATTATAAGAATGAGAATATATATTGAGTAACACAGTTCAATCTGAAAGATTAATTCCCATTCTTCATATCTTGTTTAAATTTATGTCAATTCCTCTCATCTATTCCCGTTTGAGCTCAAATTAATTCATTTGTTGTAGTACTGTATACTAGTATTTTTTATTCCCCATTTTAAAATGTTCTAAATTCTAATGCTATCAATGTTACTGGTTTCATGCTGAGTAGAGGTGCTGCGCACCAGGACTCTATCTGGTTATCATATCTTTGTTTTCTGAAAGATTAAAGCGACCGAAAGTCAAATTTTTCTGAGTTTTAGATGATGTGTGTACTATATTTTAGTGAGAACTGTTTTATTGGCAATCAAAGTAGGTAGATAATCACACACTGATGGGCACCTATTATTTCTATATCTCTCCAGATATAGTGTATGAGAGCCGTCAAAAGCGTCTGGTACCAAGTTTTTCACAATGGAATATCATAGATATACAATGGAATGCGTTTTATACGTTTCGAAAAGCTGTTTTTTCAATAAAGCATATCCACTTTTTTCTGCCCTCAATTGACCATCTATCTCAACTTGACTATGCAGAACCAGATTCTCACCTTGAAATATCACAGATATGCGATGGAATGCGTTTTATGAGTTTAGAAAAGCTGTTTTTTTCAATAGTGCATATCTACTTGTTTCTGTCCTCAATTGACCATCTATTTCAACTTGACTATGCAGAATCAGATTCTCACCATGAAATATAATAGATATACAATGGAATAAGATTTTTAGGTTTCGTATAGCTGTTGTAATTTATCGTACAAGGAAAGCAGCTGATTCTCATAGCACAGTTACTTAGAACCTCAGATCATCAAAAAAAAAATTAGATTTATTTTCTCTGAGTTGTCAAGAGCAAAGAAAAAACATACAGATAAAGGGGAAAATCAGTAAATTGGACAAAATGAAATCCAGAATCTTCTTGGAAATAAAAATATATAAGATGAATTAAAATAATATAAGAATAGTCTATCGGCATTTTGGGTATAAAACGATGATTTAATCTTTCTTATATATTTTTATTTCAAAGAAGATTCTGGATTTCACTTTGTCCAAATTACTGATTTTCCCCTTTATCTGTATGTTTTTTCTTTGCTCTTGACAACTCAGAGAAAAGAAATCTATTTAATGAGATGAATTAAATTTGATGATGAATCTTTCATATATTATTATAATTCATCTCATTAAATTTGGTTACTGAAATTCCGTAAGCCCCGATGCACATCTAGATATAGATGCACTTAATGCTTCTTCTTATTTTCGAAGACCAACAGCTTAGAACATTATTTGGAGCTCACGAAATATGTATAATTTCATCTAAAGGTTGTTTATACAGGTTGTATAGATAGTTTACCAACGCGCTGTATTAGGGTGACTTTATTGCATGTGAGTAAAAATTGAAACCTTTTATAAATAAATCTACTAAATTCCTTCTTTGTTTTCAAATTTCAGTTTGTTTTAAAATTTTTATTTTGTTTTTAGTTAATTTTTTTAGTATAAAAAATTATTTGTATGTGGAAAAAGGGACAACCTGAGGATTTTTATACAAGCCTAGGCAAAGAATTAAAAACCAGAATTATCTCTGCTAACTGGCCGGGATAGTCTCATCCTTTTGGTCGTTCTACCTTAGCATTCAAATATCCTAGATCACCCTTTGCGAATAAGTTTTAAAGTCGACGCGATTTTTATCTATTTAATCTATTCAGGATCAGAATGCACAAATCAATATGTCTTGAACTAGTATAACTATAACAGAAAAAAAATTTTAAGCCTACATTTTCAGAACTCTACATTTAAAATTTTATAAAGGAGCATTCTTAAATTCAAATACCTAGAGTTTCTACTGAAGGAAATAAACTATTTATTCTAGTCTGACAGTACTTATATAACAGCCTTTGCTCAATTTTTTCGTATTTCAGTTCTATTAAATTTGCTAGGATATATTTCAAAATTATTATGCGCAGTATTTTCACAGGAAAGGTATTCTAAATTGTGAAAGAGGAGAAAAGCGACGAGTTTCGTAATGGTTGAATTATAATTTGCATAAAAGTAAAAAAAAAAAATCATTTAGTTATTCTTAACTAGTGTTGTTTATCCAAGTTAAATTTTGATAAAATTCTGATAGTATTTGAAAATGCTTAAAGATGTGCATAGATGTACATTCAATATCCTTGAAAAAAATGGTAATTTTGAGTTGGATACAATGTGCCGTGCTTATGACTCTTGATTACTGGAATAAGATGTTTTTTGTGTTGTTTATCCAAGTTAAATTTTGATAAAATTCTGATAGTATTTAAATATGCTTAAGGATGTGCTTAGATATACATTCAATATCCTTGAAAAAAATGGAAATTTTGAGTTGGATACAATGTGGCGTGTTTATGACTCTTGATTACTGGAATAAGATGCTTTTAATTGTTTCTTTCAAGCTATTATTTTGCATTTTAAAACCATTTTAAATTAATTAAAAGAACCAAAACCAGATTTTTCTCGGGATAATAAAGACAGAAGAGACTAAAAGAAGTCTTGTCATTTCATTTCTATTGATTTACTTCCGGTAAAACGAAAATTAAACTAAATGACGGCATTTTCCATAACTGTATTGGAAACTGAGATTTTCGTCTTAAGAACTGGTGTTTTTTATATAATACACATAAACGTATTGAACGAAAAACAAAATAACAGTATTTTTTAGTTTCTGATACATCATGGATATGAGTTTATTTTGGAAGCTCGCCAATTTTGTGTCCCTTCACTTCAAGAGTTCAAATCCAGGCCTTCAGCCAAAGTTTATAAAGCATTTAATTTAGGAACAGCTGTCGTTCGAAACATTAAGGGTTGAGTCACCAAATTTTATTTAGGTAATGAGTATTTCCGGAAGCATATTCTAGAAACAAACTTAGTAATACACAAGCGTGGAATTATATAAATGATAGTAAAATCCCAACTGCTGATTTTTTTTCCCGGGAAAAAATATCAAAACTTTCGATTCCTCTCGGAATATATTGTACTGACTTTCATCACTTAGAAATGAAATAAATAAAGAAGCTTTATGATATTTCATAATAAAAGGCACGCACCCTTTGTGAAATTCTTCTTAATTTGAGACTAAAAGGAGAAATGAAATGTAAAGGGAGGCAACGTTCGCCAATTTCTTCAAATATCAATGGAGTAGAAGTAAAATTTAAAAAAAAGGAGGGAAAGAAAAAGAGATGTTTAAGAAAAAGCATTAAATTGATCTTTGCAAATTTAAATTAGATTTATTTCTTTTATCTTCAACCGAAAATAGAACATTTTGTCCCCAAGTGTATTCTTTTTCTATATAGCGTTAGCATATGTTATTTCAAGAAAAACATTTTGATTTAAATGCGTAGATATTTCTGTGTCTTAATGGTTAAAACTGTTTTATGTGACTCTACCATTATGTCCCACGGACAACAAACAAGCAGTCTCCTTTTCACACCAGACGTTGGGAAGTACACTATATGCCCAAAAGTATCCGGACACTTGCAGATTTTCACATTTTTTAGAATTTCTCCGGAATGGTTTAACCGACTACCATTAAACTTCGGACATGTAAATAATAGACAATAACTCACATTTTACATTAGATTCGGTCCTGAGGGCAATTAGGGGACCGTCACAAACTGATGAAGACAAAAAGGTGTTTGATTCCCGCTTCACAGAATAAAGATAACAAGATGAAACTTTCAGAAATGGTAATGTTTAATGTGCATAATATTTACAGGAATTTTGTAAACTCAGCTCAAATATTTGAAAGATATAAAGGTTTTCTTAAAAATCTCACATTTTCCCACCTGTTTTTTTGCTTATAACATGCAGGTTTTCTGTTATATTATACAGAAACTTACAGAAAGATGACAATGTTAGAGAAGCATCTGTGTAAAACTTTGGAAAAGAATTGTTGAATATTACAGGAATTATGAGCATTTTTAGTAAATAATGTTTTACTGCATAAAAGGAACATAGCGTAATTTTCTTTCACAAGCTTGGTAAGACAGATATATGGGCAACTTATAAGCAATACGTAACTGAACGAAGTACATT
>BGPR01000001.1:5239469-5286798 GCA_013235015.1 Araneus ventricosus
TGTTGAGAATTATGGATCTCCACCCACGAGAGAAGAGTAACGACACTTATATAAGCACCCCTTAATTAAGGTTCGATATCCGATGATTCTGCTGCTGCTACAACTCGTCACGATTTTGAATGTATTTCTCACAGTGACAAACAAACGTAAATACTTTATGATGCTCCGTATGGAGTGTAATCTTTATTGTTACAGGCAGTCTTTGTTGGCGTTTCAGACGAAACATCAATAAAAAAATCAATATGCATCTGATATTTGTTTTCTCGTTAACTTGCGGCTTGGTTCCTCCCTAATCACGCGAACTAGAAGCTATTTTCTATTCAAGGAATTCGTCATCCTTTATTGATTTTTGGAATTGATGTCATAATGGAAAAAGAATTGACAGCAGAAAAAGATGCCGCTTTTTATTAATAGAAACGACATGATACTGTTTTCGTCTTTATAGATCTTGTTCCAGCGTTTTAGGGAGAAGTAAATAATCAAATTGCATTTTGAGTAGTAACGAATTGAAATATTTCAGTGTCGGAGTTACATTTCAGGTTTTTGCCCAAGTTAAAAGATCGAAGATGGGAAGTGATAGTATAGAAGAGTAAACTTAATACTAGGTATGAAATTCGGCATTTAAGTAGTACATAAGCAATGGCAGTATTTTTAAGGCCTACAACTTTAAGCTATATTTTCTATGACTTGACGAATCCCAGGGATTCAATTACGACTTCAAGCTCATTTTCCCTATGATTTGACGATTTTCAGTGATTTAAATGCTATTGAAATATAATTTTTCCTATGATTTGTCTATTCTCAATGATTCAACTATGACGTTCAGCAGGCTTTTCCTGTTATTTTTAACAGCAACTTTAGGTTAATTTATCTTAGAATTTGACGATTATTAGTGATTTAATTACAGTTTTAAGTTAATTTTTCAAATGATACGGTGATTCTGAGTCATTAAGGGTTAAAGTCGTTTTATGTTCACAGAGCAAGAAGTTAGAGCTAATAATTGCAATGCTGACCCGAAATTTCATAGTTCTATTATCAAAATTATTTAGTTTTAGATTTTGCTCAATAAATTGACTTTTTTTTTTATTCACCTCATTTTGTTATGAAATTTATCACAAATTCACGTACGAATACTGAAAGTAAAATCTAAATGCAATTTAAAAGAATATGTTGGGTAGTTTTTGGTTTTGCATAGGCAAGAAATATTTGATCCTGAAAAGATTTTATCTCCTTCGTTGCCAAAAGAAAGAGAAGAATGCAATGAAATGGAGCACATATCCTTCTAGAAGACTACAGAATGCAAGGTAGTTGCATTACTTTATTCTTAAATTATTAAATTTTCTGTTTGTCGAGTTTTAATTCGTCTATTCTTAAAGAATCTGTCAGAATCAGTCTTCAAACATTTCAATTGAAACGGAAGATGGAAACTTATTTTGAATTGATTGCGCAAAATTAAAAAGACAAGAAAAGGAAAAATAATGAAATATCCGAAAGCTTTTCCGATTCAAATAATGACACGAAAAAACATATTCCAAGGAAATTAAGTCAAATATTGATACTCGCCTCTACGCGTTAGGATTACGATCTCGTATAATGTGCTAAAGAATATCCCTCCGTCTAAAGAGTACGTATTTTCGTCCTTAATAGAAAAATTACCCAAACGAAGCCGCACATCCCCGTTCTTAATGTGCCAGATTTCGATCCCCCAAGGAGAGGCTGAATTTAGAAACACCCCTTCCTTCTACACCACTTCCTTCTACACCCATTCCTTCTACACCTCTCCTTCTACACCCTTTCGTCGTTTGAATCCCCCGCGAGCCAGAAATCTTGGTGGACTGCACTCGTGCAGTTGAGCGCTTTCTCTAGCTCCCGAACTTCGCCAGAGAAATAAAAGATTTTGAAAAGGGAGAATAAAAGGATGAAGCGACTATCACGAGTTTTTATTTTATTTTTGGGATTCGAAGCCTTCAAGGTTACTCAGATAGTGTTTCTATTTGCTCTCCTCTCTGTACAAAGAAGTATTCGTGCACGCGCACTTGGCCGGTCAGGGAAAGGCTTCGGGTAACGTTATCTTCGCGCTTATTCCAAAGAGGAAAGCTTTTTAAAGAGAGCGAACGATACTTGGGGGAAATCAGGAGAGTATGGATTGAAGGATTCTTTTAAGAGCGTTTCTCCATTTCTTTTGTCGACCTGCCCGCGATGTTAAAAATTCAAGACTTATTTCGCTGAAAGAACCGAGGCTGAATTGCACACGACCAAACACCAATGAATTAAGCCGAATGAGTTCCAGAAAGGGTGATTGGGAGAAGTTCATGCACATGCCCTCGTGTGTACAATAAATCTTTTTTAAGCACGGAGTAGTCTCGTATAATTTCTATAAAAAGTCCTTCTTTCTTTCTGGAATACGAAGTGCACAAAGTAAAAAAGAACTGTCTGGCCCGGGCCGTCCACACGTGCAAGGTCGCGCCGGTAAAGTGATAACCATAAGCCATTAGGTTAAGTTAGGTGAAGTGTTAACCTTAAGCCATTTTCCCCTAATATAGCTAATGCATAAAGGCGCTCATTAGACATTTGCACGACGGCGCCGATTAGGCTTGGCGCGGGCCTGAGAACTGTAATCGTCAAGGAATTCGACCTCGAAATTTTGATGAATCTCCACAGCTCAGACTTCCTTGTGTTCGAAAAACCATTTTTGGAATTATGTCTGTCTGTGCGCGCGATGAAGTTGGTGAATGAAATTTGGTGTGTGGTCTTAAGAACACAATTCTAATTCTGTATCAAACACAAAATCCATGGACAAAATCCTGTTTGTGTGCCTGTTTGTCCGGCACCATGAATGTGATAACTCAAAGACGCAGCTACCAAGATGGATGACATTTAGCGTCTAGTTTTATTATTGGAATAGTAGACCCGCATTGAATCAACTTCGGCAACCAGTTGACTGTGTGTTTCTCGGTCTATTCGTGAGCATGTGAAGGCGATAACATGCAACAAGCTAGAAAAATGAAATTTGGTATGTGGTCTTAAGAACACAATTCTAATTCTGTATCAAAAAGAAAATCCATGGACGAAATCCTGTTTGTGTGTCCGTCTGTCTGTCCGGCACATGAACGTGATAACTCAAAGACGCAGCTACCTAGATGGATGAAATTTAGCTCCTATTCTTATTATTGGAATAGTAGACCTGCTTTGAATCAACTCCGTCAAATAGTTGACTGTCTGTTGCTCGGTCTATTCGTGTGCATGTGAACGCGATAACATGCAACAAGATAGAAAAATGAAATTTGATATGTGATCTTGTCACCGAAACTGAAGTTTTATGTCAACTTTTGGGCATATTTGGTCAAGAGGAAGAGGTCCAAAATGCATATTCAATTCTTTTCACTATACAACAAAGCTAAACTCAAAACATATTATAGTATAGAAAATATACGAGAAAGTCGTAGTAGAACACTTGCTCTGGTTCTTGTTTTCTCTTTTACACCATTCGCATGGTTTTTGTAATATGTATCTTATTCGGGTTATCGTTTATATCATTCGCATGGTTTTCATAATATGTGTCCTATTCGGGTTATCCTTACGAATTCAACGCTACGAATTCAAACACATACTTCTGCTAAGCGAAGTAAACTTCACGTTGATATGATGGAGTAGAGTGTCTGTTTCTGTAGTTAGTCATGCGATGGCATTGGTGGAGTATAGCCAATGTACGGTAAAGAAAGTCTTTGTGTTTGATTCGTGAATAAAGCATCGAGTACGACGAAGGTGCGTGAATGAAGAATTTCGGCATCGAGTTAAGGAATTAGGATTTCGTCCTTGAAAACTGAATTTGGTCTTCCCAATTTACTAAGTAAAGTAAATATATATTGCAGTTTAAAAATAGATCTTCCAAATTTATAATAGATCAGCAAAAGATATCAGATATTGAAAATAATCGAAAAAAACGTATTTTTTAAAGATAAAAACTTTTGGATGGAGTGAAGAAAGCGTTTAAAATATTCTGTTTTTTCCAGAATCGTCGATACAATATTTCTTTCTTGCAGACAAAAAAAAAATGAAAATATGTTGCTATCTAAACGGAAAAAATGAAAACTCCTTGCTATTGCCTTGATATAAATGCTTTCACATTCTTTAAGGGGAGTTGGAACCCTAAATCTGAAAATGTTAAATTGGCCACTTAGATGTACCTTTTCTCAAAATCTGTTATAGATTCATATTTCAAATTTTTTACACAAGTAAAGTAGATTTTTCTCATTATATTAAAATAATTTTTTTAAATTCAAAAATTTATTTTTTTACAATTTTTTTGCGTCAAAACAAAAAATGTAAAATTGGCCACTTCGATGTACCTTTTCTCAAAATCTATTATAGATAAATGTTTGAAATTTTTTATAGAAGTAAAGTACACCTTTCTCATTATTCTGAAATAAGATTTTGGTTAATTTTTAATTTCTTATAAATTTACAAAATATTTAATTGGACATAGTGAAATTTTACCCTATTTTGACACAAAAAATTATAAAAAATAAAATTTTGAGTTTTTTAAAAAAGCTCATTTCAGTATAATGAGAAAGGTGTGCTTTACTTGTAAAAAAGTTTCAAACATGTATCTATAACAGATTTTGAGAAAAGGTACATCGAAATGGCCAATTTTACATTTTTTGTTTTGACACAAAAAAATTGTAAAAAATAAATTTTTGAATTTTTTAAAAAATCATTTCAGTATAATGAGAAAGATGTACTTTACTCGTATAAAAAATTTCAAACATGGATCTATAACAGATTTTGAGAAAAGGTACATCGAAGTAACAGGGTTAGGGTTAACGGACTTAGGGTTAATTGACTTATTAGGATATATGAAAGATTGCTGATATTTCATCAAGTTTTTTTGCTTAAAACAAATTTTGATCGCCCAATTTATTTATTTTTTATGTCATCTTACCAACAGCTCAAGGGTGGAAGAAAGAGCTTCCATCGATTAACTAACTGACCATTAATAAATTTTTAACATTTTATCATATAGTTGTTATCAGACTCAGAGAAATAGCAAATTTAATGAAATAAACCCCACAAGGCAGAATTACTTTCGTTTCTACAGAGGGTAACTTATGTAAGTTACTCAGCAGAACCCCAAAATTTATTTTTCAACCCAACATTTAACTATTATGTGGATGTCGCTATCTCTTAATGATTCATCCTGAGTGAAATTATGACAAAACTACATCAGAATAGTTTGTAATCCTTTCATATACACAAATCTTTTCAGCATTACATATTATCCTTCAAGAATATTCCAATTCAGGATAATCAGACAATAAAAATAAGTTTGCACTAGTGATTAAAGAACAAAATAACGTTTAATTTGTCGGATACTTGAATATGAACATGCTCTTCGAATCATAAACACAGAGAACTCATCAGCCAGCTGGTAATCCCACTTAAGGTGGCACCTCAAATATAGAGATGAGAACCTGCCGTTTAAGTAGGCAGTCTCGCTTCCCGGTGGGATATAGTAATGGTGATACTTCTCTTAGGGCCCCATCTCCGAAGACGGGCTGTACCCTCGTAAAAGGAGGGATCGTCGTATGAGTAGCTCGAAATGGGGGCTATTTTGCGGTCGACTTCAGTGCCCGATTTGTTATCGTGGCGGCCGGTCTTTCAGATTTACGTCATGGCCGAGGCTTGGGAGGGGTGTTCTGGATCGAAATCAGCCAGTTGGCAGAAGGTAGTCTTTTTCGTGAAAGAGCAACTATCACTAATCCTAACTAAGTGCGGGAAGTGTTGCGTTACGTTAAGAAACAAACTTGATATTCAACAATAAGACCGCCATTTGCAAATTTATGGTTGAAATAACCGTTCAAAATCTAATTTCTTTTTTATTCAGCTTAAAAATTTTTAATTTTTTTGCCTTGTTTGAAATTAGAATTAAAATACGCTATTGCTCGGTACTTTCAAAACATCGAATAAAATTTCTGTTATACAATGCAAAATGCGCAATAAACATAGATGGGGTAAAATTTGTAGATTTCACCTCAATGTATTATTGTGTCGGAAACAACCGTCTTGATTTTAATTTATAAATTTTTATGAGTACATTTAGATATAGATGGAATAGGATGCATTTTTAATCCATTTATTTTCAACAAAAGCTTTCTTTTCTGTCTTTTAAAGAAAATATCGATAAATCGTATTATATCTCAAGAAAAAAATCAAACGTAAAAGAGTTGCCTCTAGGAAATTTTCAAGTTCGCTTAAAAGATAAGAATCAAAGCGATAATCTTGTGTCGTTAAACTGAATGGAAAAAGTTATTTATAGCCATAAATGTTACAAAGATCCAATTAAAGTCGTGACAAAAATTATAAATTTCGAAATGAATACAAGATTTTGTGTAAGAAAATAAAAATTAACATAATTTTACTCCATCAGAGATCCTTTGTTATATAAAATCGAAATCACCTGAACTTTGGAAGTGAAATCAATGAAACTTCATTACAAGCTGCAGATGGAATTTATTTCTATCCGATTTTAAAGATTCAATTGGATTTTGGAGATTACAGAAGTGGAATGCGATAAACTGATTTAGGTACTGTAATAAATTTTCAATATTTGCTAGAACTTCAATTAATTTAACTTCGAATTACTTTGGGTGAGTTGGATTGATATAATGTTATTAAAAGTATATGAAAGTTTTAGTTAATAAAAACATAATGGATAAACCATGTGTTTTCGATGCATTTTTGGCGATAATAATGGTATGATTAAATCTTATTTTTAGTGCCTTTCTTTCTTAATCCATTGCATGGCTTAGTTACGTTTGACCATTTGAAAACAAATGTACTTGCGGCCCCACACAGAATTCACAATTAGCAAATAAAGGAATAAATATTTTTAAGGGTTTAAATTTGTTTCAAAGATTTTTTGATCATTTTATTTTTAATTTTTTTTTCAAAAATAGGAAATTATTCATTTCAATGGATACCCAACATAGTAATACTTTGACAATATATTTTTTAAGCAAAAAATAATTTAATAAACGTTCGAAAAATAAATGCTTTAAAATAGTACAATAGTTTAAGTTTATGAATTTTGTTCCATACTTTTTAACATATTACATACGCGAAATAAATCATCATTTTTTTGCATCAATAATATTACTTCTTGTTCTTGCTTTTAACATTTTCGAAATCGTTAACAAATGAACTTTGAAAGTTCATTGTTATTGAAACTGAATAAGTGAAATCTTTGATAGTAAAAAAAAATCACAAAGCAATTGAAAAACTTTCCCCCGAAAGATATGCTCGCGTGCGAAAATAATATTTTTTGAAAGTGGAGATAGAAGAGAATTCATTGAATAAATATTCATTGAATAAATTTCTCAGGTCCTCCTTCGATTCGAAGAAACGGTTCAGGAAAGTTATTTAAAATCCCTTTATATGTATACATTTAGTTAACGAATTGGTTTTATTCCTTCGATATGTGAGTGGTTTAAAAAATAGCTTCGCTTCCATTGCTTTTTCAATCACGCAAACAAGACGATTACATTAGTTTCTCATTCAAAACTATTGAATACAATTCTGTGAAATAATGATCGTGCTTAAGAAGAAGAGATGGGAAATGTTACAAATTGTTTTCAAGGAGAATTTCTTCACAATGTGCCATTTAGATAATAGAAAGGGAGGGGATGAAAGCAATATTAATTTTTAAATTTAAATACCTTTCAAACTATTTCTATTCTCATATAAGTTGTCAGCCAAGTTTTTCCGATGAACTTAGTTATCATAATGAATGTAGTTAGTCAATTGATTATTTATCTATTAAAAAGATTTTTGAAATGCGTCAAGAGAATTCTGTAGAATGTGGTTCCATAATAAAATTGAATAAATTTTTTGAATGAATTGAAATTACAAAAGAATGGATTATTCGGTGCTTTGGCGTAATATAGAGAACTCAGATAGTCATGAGAATCTTCGGGCTCTTGATACACTTTTCATATCAGCTTTATGTAGACGGTAACGTTGCCCTTTATTTCCTACAGAGTACGTAGAATTTACAACTGAACAAAACAGTCATAAAATTATTTCTTAAACAAATAGATAAGAATATACGGTGTTTCTTGAATTGACCAAGTATTTTGTGATAACGTTTCTGGCACGGTGTTGTACGATGTTGTTCCAACTAAATTCCTATTTCCGATTTTGAGTACAAAAAAAATCTCCAGTATCGCATAACAGTGCTGAAAATCATGCTGAATCATAGAAAAAGTAAGATATATATGGTATCTCTAACATAGTAACATAAAGATTTAACCGTCCTGCAAAAAGCACATGATTAAAAGTTGATGACAGTTACCAAGAGCACGTTTTTCCATCTAAACAACTTTGTGTGTTACATTACATTCATAATTTTTAAAATTCCAAAATATATCAAAATACTTCATAGCATACAGCATAGAATACACGTTAAAAATTTCATCATATCGCAATTATAATAGAACAAGCAAAAGAACTTAAAACATAAAGAAATTCAGTTCACGATTCAATTTTCCAATTATTAATTATCATTAACATTTATCATGACATTTTTCATATAAAAGTTTAATTAATTTCCTCACTCAACATTATCAAAACAACACTGCAATAATGCATCAATCAATAGGGTATTTTTCCATAAATAAAATCTGTTCAGTTTTTATCAGGATTCAATTTTCAAAATATTTAACATTTACGCAATATGAAAAACAAGCCGATTATAAATAAATTAACACGTAAGAGAAAACTAACAAATTTTTAACTATTTCAATAAGTCCATTTCTTGCCAAGCCATTCGCAGTTAACTGCATTAAGCCCAATGTCCCAAATTTAGTTAGAAAATACTGATAAGTTATGTCAATGTCCAATTACCAATGTCCCAAATTTAGTTAGAAAATACTTTCTGAAAAGTGTAAGTAAGAGATATGGATAAAAATGTAAGAAAGGCGTGAATCTCCTTGATTTGAGAACCAGAAATGTAATTCTAACTGTGAACATTTTTTAAACCTGTGCAAATAAGTACTACTTATTGAAAACAAAATGGATTCCTTTAGACTAAAGAAAAAAACGTTTCGATTCATTTCTGAAAATTGTAATATTTTATAACTGAAACAACGACAGTAAATGAAGCTGAAATGATACACTAAAGAGATACCACTGTACCAACGGACGATAGAACTTAAAATTCGTGGGATGCTCAAACGGTTGTGAATTAGCGACAATTAGCCATCAATGAATCTATTCATTGAAAAATCTAACGATATTAAACAGTTTTCTCTTTTGCTTGGGTTAAAGCGAAAAAAACTCCCCTCAAAATTTTGTATTTTCCTGCTCTTCTTTCAAGGTTTGTTATCTGTGCAGCAGGGGTGGCGCCAGTGGGGAAACCGGGATGCTGTGCCCCCACCCGTCGGAGAACATTTTTGTACTCCGTCGGGGAAATATTTTGTGCGGAGTATTCAACTAGTTCTTAAATAAATATCTGGCGAAAACTTGAGACCAATTTCATTACATTTGTCCCCTCGTACAGGAGGTCGTGCCCCCTGTCGGGCAGACCGTGCCCCCGTCGGGTAAACTCTAATGCCACTCCGTGCAGCTTGAAAGAAAAATGTATTTTACTTGACGTAAAGGCACATAACGTGATAAGCGCAAGAAGAAAGTTTAAACTATTCCCATTAACACGCAAAATACGTTAGTTGCTATTCTTAAATGAAATTTTAGCCTGTTCTACTGAAGTTTCTTTTTCTATCAGGGGTGCTTCATCAGAAAACTTTCAGAGCCATCTCATTTAAATTTCCACTTAAACTTTCACATCCCACTTTGATATGATTCATTCCATAAAGCAGGACCGAATTCGAAAATTTAAAAATCATTTTAAGCGTTTATCTCTAATATTTTTTTGAATGAGACAAAAAGGTTGAAGGAATATTAAAATGACACAAAAATAATTAGTTTTGAAGCCAAAAAGTCAGAAAGTTAGTTATAACTCTTTCAACTTCAATGCTCAAATGCTAACTGGAGGTTCTGCTATAAATCCTCGTTGCACACAAAGACTACTTGCCTCAGGTTACTCCCTGAATGGCACCAGGGCCGTTCAATGAGACTCCCATTTAGACGGGGCTAGTTAATCACATGGACCTTTTATTTCCCTGAGTCTGCAAAAGTATAAGAATACCATTTTCGGAGATTTATTTGAATGCTAGAAAAGTAAGCAGATAAATATGAAGATAAATAAATCAACAGTTTATATAATAGGCCAATTTGTGTCAAATAGAATATTTTTTTAAAATTCGGAATGACTTGCGTCAAAGCAATTTTTCTCTAGTCCGATAGCAGGAACACTAGGAAATGGTATCCTAATAAATTTTGAAGGGAAAATAAACATTCATTTCATCTTTTTTCAATGAAAACCATTTTTTTTTGGTGTAGGCAGCACCAAATTTTATTCCCCTCATTCTTTAGATTCTCTTTGATGTGAAATTGGAAACCTCATCAGATAAGATTGTATGCTCTTTTTCGTGGTAGGAATTTGTACTCTTTTCATGGTTCGCTCTCTCTCCTTACGATATTTTAGACTTTACCCTCTAAATAACTTATTTTTGAAATTATATATCGGATTGAAATTTTGGCCTTTAAAGGATTTAGACCTCATTTTCGGGTTGTTCACTGAAGCTTAAATAGATAGTTTTGAAAGTAAATTCTTCCTTTTTAAAGTAAATTCTTCCTTTTTAAAGTAAATTCTTCCTTTTTAATGTAAATTATTCCTTTTTAAAGTAAATTATTCCTTAAAAAATAAAATATGTTATGAAATAAATGTCTTAAAGAAAATAGTCTCGCTCTTTTTCTAATGGCACTTTTTCTTTATCGCACTAAATATTTTTATATAACATTTTTTAAAATTAAACTATAATATTAGAAATAAAATGGAAATAACTTAGAAGCAGTATTTTCAATTTATGACCTAAACTTGATCTCGAAGGTTAAAGATTCTTTTCTGGTAATTAAATCTATCGATACGGGATCGTCCCAACCGTCCTTTCAAGCAAATGACGGTGGACGTCCGAATATCACTATGAAGTTTCCACCCCCTTTTGTTAAGTGTGATTGATTTCACACCGCAGCACACGCTTTCTTCATTAGAGTGGTTCTTCCAGAAGGATTTGGGGAACAGGGGTATGGGTTCTTAGAATTCGGAGAGTGCCAGCTTTCATTGCTGTTTATGGGAAGGGAAGTGAATTTCCCTTATCTTTGAAAGAGAAACTCGGGCGTTCCCGTATCTTAAGGTCTCTCTATTCCAATGGTCTTAGGAATCAGAGGGTTAAAGCCTCATGGATTTATAGATTTTACATGTTATGAAGTTTTGTCCTGATTAATTTAATGCAAACTGTTACTACGTCGTGCGCAAAAGTATCCTTGCTTAATGATAGTTCTTTAGCTATAATAACTTGTGAAACCCTGAGCACAGATATAGGTACTCTATGCTCAGATCTTGATTGCAAGCAAGAATCTGATTGATTACAAGATGACGCAAGAGTTCATTTTTGAAAAATCGAACCTGGTGATTTAAATTTCTTCAACACCCAGTCAAATTTATATCGCTGAAGATTATAATTTTCTTGATATTTAAAAAAAAAACTCTTTGCGGGAAAAAATACCCTCTTTTACGACGTTATGAAAGGGTTAATCTGGAGTCTATGGTTCCCACCTACTTCATGCTTCTCAGAATCGCCAAGTCTTTGCCGCCAAGAACGGAGACGAGAGAACATTTGTTTTGGTTGCGCAATGCTGTTTATAACGAGTAACATGCGCTCATGCGCGGAAATTGATCTTTTTATCGGTGTTTTGAGCATCACGTAATATTGTGCCTCGTTTTGATTGGACTGTCTTGTTCATCTCTTCGATGTGATTGGTCGATTCATTCGAATTTGAATAAAACTTCGTTTGGAATTCTTAGGTTTGAATATCGGTTTAGTACTGTGTATGTTATTATGTGTGTTTCGTTCCTCAATGAATAAGCGAAGCTACGAGTATTCAACTATGCTGAAAGCGAAGCCGCTGATGTTTTTTTAAGTTAAAAAAATTTGCCAGGTACACGCTTGAAATGCCGCAGGCATTGCGTGCGGAAATTCTCGTTTCTGGAATTTTTTTTAAAAAACCTAGATTCCTAACATTCAATGAAAAAGCGTAGCTACTAGTTTCCTGCTATGTTGAAAGCGAAGCCGCTGATGTATTTTTAAGTTAAAAAATTTGCCCGATGCATGCTTGAAATCGCAGGCATTGCGTGCTCAATCTCTCCTTTTCAGGTGACGAATGCGCAAGAGAGCAAAAAAAAGCGTACTGCACATCGAAAACAGTATTTGGCGACGGCAAACGAAATTGCGCCAAGAAAAATTGGAGAGAAGCAGGCCGGCACCGTAGACTCCAGGTTTACCATGAAAGGAACAGTTGTAGAGTGTAAAAGTTATATCTTCTAGAATGGGTATAGAATTCTTTGTACTTGTTAATAAAGAAGTATTTATATAGATGGAATATTCGCAATCGGTAGCTAGGAGGGCACCATAAACTCTTATTCATAAAATATAACATCTTATTATTTCAATATACACTGGATTCGAAAAGTGATAGGAATTTCGTTTGAGCCACTGACTAGGTGTTAATTAAACTCTAAAAACTTGAAAAGACTTCGAATATTTGAATTATAATTTGGAATTTCTATTTATTTGCAGAATATCTAGACAGAATTACTTTGTGAAAGTAAAAAAAAAGTTTTAAAAAGTTAAATTGTTATTCTTCTATTCTTTATACAACCTCTTTCTGTCGTTTCCTAATAATTATACAAAGCAGTAATAATAACAAAGTTAGGGAGAATGCTTCTTTAGTTGCCGAAGTGTTTAAAATTGATATATTTGAAAAAAATTATAACTTCTTCCGCTCAGTAATGAGATTCAGGCTCTCAAGAAAATATCATTATTGCAAAAAAGAACACATACTGTATTTATGCCAGAATTACAACGATTTTCTGCTTTTTATAACTATTTAGGTGAAGCGCATCAAGTACAAAATTCTCACTTTTACAGTAAAATGAGAAATTATTAGAATGTCAAAAAAGTAGATTTAATTCTTATCAAAGCATGATTTTTGTTGTTTGATTGTATCTTAATTGGTTAGTTGAATTTTAACAATACTGTTGACGCAATCACTGGATACTGCTGCGTTGTACATTGTTATCACTATTGTTTACTTCTTCTGTTTCTTCTGTATTTTCATTTTTGTAATCAAATTTCAAAAAAGTGGAAGCATTCGAATTCTGAAAGAGTCAAGGTAGGTTGTTTCCATTCATCATTTTGTCCTTATAACTCATGTTTTATTACATAAATAATTATATATTAAATAAAAATCACTCGTAATAACACGCTATTTACTAGGCAATTGCATCTATAATATCTTCTATTTCAACATTATATTGGAACCAACATAATGTTTTTTAAAAAAAATATTTGAGTAGCACCGTAACTTTTGATAACTTCCAAATGTGCGGATTCCAAATATGGCAAGCATAGTAAATGTGCTTCATCCGTTTCCAAGTTTAAAAAGTTTACGTCTATTTTAATAGGAATATAAATAAAAATAAGTTTCTTCAACAAAAACTAAGGAATTTTTCACCTCGATAAATGGTAACCAGTATTAAAAAATTCTGATCATCCATTCAGTTCGACTCTGGGGGATAATAAAATAGCTCTTTAAGGTGATGGAGAACCACAACCGAGCCATTTGACGTTCAAACTGGTAAGTAACGTTAATTTTATATGCGGAAATGGGAATAGTTTCAATTTAACCGTGACTGATGATATGTTTTCGCTAATTTGTAATAAAAATCGCTTACAAGAATTTCATCCAGAGATACTTTCCAAAAATATATGAATAAATATTAATACAAGTGCAAAAATTAAACATTACTAATGGGAAAACTTATTCGATTACTTTTAATCTGAGTTAGAAAATTCATTTGAATTAAGAAGCACTAGATTAAGTTCTTTCGTCTGCTTCAATTCACCGGCGTTTAGTAAAAATTTAAAGTTGTAAAAATTATTTTACTTTATTCATATAAAGGTAATCCTCTTACAACACGACGCTTCTATAGTATGGTTCAAGAATCAAGGAAAACCGTCGTACAATATATTATGGTACACTGTTTCACTTTAGCACGATCCAAGAATTATAGAAAATTCCAAACAGGGAACGTAGAAAGAGCTTTTAAAAGGAATGGGCCAAAATAATCCAGGATATGATAGCGTAGGTGAAAGCGATGAAGTCAAATAAAGGATAATAAAATGCGTAAAGAGAGGTCTAAACTTCGCTGAACAGCTGGCGCTATGATTTCTCATTGAAGATCTTTCCTTTAAGAGAAGCAATAAATTTAACAAAGACATTTATAAGTGTACAATATATCCTGGTACACTGTTTCACTTTAGCACGATCCAAGAATTATAGAAATTTCCAAACAGGGAACGGAGAAAGAGTTTTTAAAAGGGATGTGCCAAAATAATACAGGGTATGATAGCGTAGGTGAAAGCGATGAAGTCAAATAAAGGATTCTAAAATGCGTAAAGAGAGATCTAAACTTCGCTGAACAGCTGGCGCTATGATTTCTCATTGAAGATCTTTCCTTTAAAAGAAGCAATAAATTTAACAAAGACCTTTATAAGTTAGCATTATATAATGAGACATAGAAAGATCTTTCAACTGAGAGCAAGGAATCGAAAGTGAAATTAATAAATAAATAAAAAAGTACAGAATAGAAGCCAAGATAATGCCGAAGGACGTACAGAAAATGAAAATATTTTTTCAGAAAGAAAATATCCCCGCTTTTAGGTGCTTAGTGATGATGACGAAGAAAATGTTACTAATTACATATTAATATGCCATACCATTGGAAGAATTTGCTTTAAAGAAATTATTTTTTTAATTATAAAAATATAAAGGTAGATGTTTGCATAAATTTACTACTCTGTTGTTTCATAATAGCGCGGATTTGAATTATACAGTATTTTAAAGAACTGAATAACCGTGTTATTCAGCTCCTCTAATTTACTTAATTCAGGGGTTATCTATAATTACATATAATTTTATTATAGGGTTACCTATAATAAAATTATAGATAATTATAGATAACCCCTAATAGATGTAATTACGCTGGGTTGCCTATAATTTATTTAATTCAGCAACCCAAAAATAAATTACAGTTGAGCAATTAGGTAAAAAATTATGTTCACTGAACAAAAATAAATTGCTTTCAACTCGTGCTGAAGGAAAATGCAATCATTTTTATTTTCCACAATTATCCTCTTTTTTTAAACTAATATTACACAAAATATTTTATAAAATTTTTTTATTTGAATGTCATGAACTGAATATGAAACTCTGCCCTTTCCTTGCTTTTTGTTCATTGAAATGTTACTGAATGTTACTCACAAGCTTTCAATTTGATTAAAATGAAGGGAATTTTTCAACTTTTGACATTCTATTTCGAATGCCATTTAATGGTTTTCAGCGTTTTGACGGAACGGCATGAGATAAGAATGCAAAGGGAAATACTGGAATCTCAACTATTAATCTTTTGGATGTCAGAAATAATTTTATTTTGTAGATAAACGAAATATGTATCAGTATAGCAAGGATAAATTAAATATCTTGAATAGAAAGCATATTTTTATAGAAAGCTTATTTCAAAGACGAAAAAAAAATCAAGTAATGATATTGCTGATTAGTTTTAGTTTAGTTTCAATAACTTCCCATTATGAAGTAATGTGGGGACTATTTGGGGACGGTTCTCGTAATTGTGAACCGTTCTCGTGATTGTGAACAGTTCTCGTAATTGTGAACCGTATTCGTAATTGAGAACCGAAACGTAATTGTACCCGTTCTCGTAATTGTGAACCGTTCTCGTGATTGTGAACAGTTCTCGTAATTGCAAACCGTTCTCGTAGTTGTGAACCGTTCTCGTAGTTGTGAACCGTTCTCGTAATTGTGAACCGTTCTCAGATAATGAGGAAAGCATCTAGCATTCCACTCTCTAAAATTCCGAGTCACACCAGCGAGAGAACTACAAACAGATGAAGTGTAAAACATTCCTGCGACTGCGAATGAATTGCATACTTAAGCTCTGTGGTATAAACAACTTAATGAAACCCTCCTATTACTGGATCACTTATCCAGACAGAAACTTAGAGCATGATTCTTTTTTACCACAATACGTTTCTGTAAATTAATCAAATTTTAGTAATGGGTTTCATTTTTACTATCGCTTTGTTTATCTAAATGCAATCAAGGATCAAGTTAGCTATGCTTAATCTACAAAGGCTAAAATAATCATTTTGGCGTAATCGGATAGTTCGAATTTATTCATCTCTCAAAAAGGGCAACAGCTTTTCTCACCTATATCAAAAGAACCTCTGTTTCATACATTCATAACTGTTATGTCAAACTTACGGTGTATTGTAATAACTACATTATTCCCTGATTAATGCATGCCACAAAACGACTACTAAAATTACTAATTTACTTATCAAAAATCCTTGATATTGGTGATAACATGCAAATAATTAATGGCATTCAATAACACTAATTAATAATGAGAAATTGGATTTGGAGAAATTGATGAAATTGGAAATTGGATTGGTAAATTAATGTGCTTTTGATTTACATAACTTTTCAATTAAAAATGTTTTCCGATATTTTTCAATTGAACATAATCTACTGATATTACTTTATGAGGAACAATGGGTAAAAATGCATATCACTACAAATTATAATTAAAAAAGAAGTTTGAATGTCAGGTTTCTCGCAAGGTCGATTACTTCGCTATTATCTAAATATGATAGGACATTCCGAATTCAATCGTATAAAAGGTTAGTAAATCAGATTTATACATTTATGGAGCAATTGTCAGACAAATCTGTGTGTTCATAATTTAAATATGGACAAATGGAACTCAAAATCCTTGCTGATCATTTTCATATTTTTCCTTTCGTTATCAGAAGGCGCGCTCAGTTTTGCAATAAAATTACATTCTTCAGTACAACACTAAGACATCGCTTCTCGGCCTTTTGGCTGAGATCAAAGTATAGTACAACACTAAGACAGTTTAAAAATATTTCGACTGGAATAAAAAACTTGTATGGAGAATAAAATTTTGAAAAGAATATTTTCCGACTCCTGCGGAATGACAGGGCACTAAAAATTTTCCTACAGAAGGATAAAACGATTGAAACTTATTCATAAAAATGCATTGCTGGCTTTTTCCTCCAATCTGAGATTTTTCTCTTTTTCGCCTAGTATTGGTCTATAGATCAGAATGATTTTTGCTATTTCGCATCACCATGCACGGCTGTCGCCAAGAGAATAGCTTTCAATCTCCCCTCCCCTCGACAAGGAAAGTTTTAGACCAGAGAATAAAAAACATTTTTATACTCTATTTCTGGTTTAACAACCTTGAATAACACTTTTTTCAAAACGTTTTGTCACTCTTCAGTATGTCGAATGAAAAGCGCGGAGCAAGCTTAATTCTCCGCCACTGGCGAAATCAGAAACAAGGGGCGTTCTTTCGTTTCGGTGAATATGAGCAGTGGAGCAGATATGGTCGGCGAAACTAGGACGAAGCGCTCAATCAAATTGAACTCTATATCCGATAGTTCGGCAAAAATCACTCGATATCAAAAAAATTGGCAAATTATTGTAGACGCTCGCAGTTGAAAACTGTTTCACTTCCGTTATTCATCAATAACTGGAAAAAAGAACTCTCACATATTTGAGCGCATTCTTTCAGAAATAAAAAATACCAAATATAATTAAACGCAGAAGATTGTGTTCTAGTAGCATCAAGTAAACATCATACTGTAGAAATATTTTCGCGTTATAGAATTTTTTTTTTGATGAACTAAGGCATGTTACTTCTACAGGACTCGCAGAAAAAACTGAAGGGAATAAAGCTGAATATAAAATTGTTCTGTATTTAGACAGAAAGCAGAGGGAATTCATTTCCAGTTTCCTTAGAATCCGTCACAGAATAAAGAAATATTGTTTGCACATTCGGTTTAAAAGTTCGAAAACCAACTCATGCCACCTTTCATTGCGTCTCTTTTATACCATACTATTTTCTGTCAATCGCTCAAATTTAACCAGGTATTCTTTGTGTATTCCAGAAGCGAAACGTTTCCAGAAACATATACTTTCTCTGTCCGAAAATATGGTATACATTTTAGAACCAACTACAGATCAAGGGGCAAAATAAATGATTTATATTTATACGAACCTGGTTGTAACAGTTAAATAACACGTGACAGTAAAAAAAATCGATTAAGCAAGAAGTTTTCTGTAAAAAATATTTTTCATAAGATAACAACCGCTGTATTCACGAAAGAACGATTTTGATGAAAGTAACGTATTACTTTACTTTACACTCTGACACACTCCTGACTCCAGAGATAAAAAATCTCCGGTTTGTAGTTGGATGGGTGTGCGCAGAAACTTTATTGGACAAAAAGTTTAGTTTAGTTATATTAACGTCCCGTTTTGAAGCAACGCGAGGGCTATTTTAGAACGGACCTCGTAATTTTGAACCTCGGTCAGATGACGAGGACGACACCTGAGTTGGCACCCCCTCTCCAAACTTCCACGCCACATCGACGGGAGGACGTTTGGCCACTACGCATGAATTGGCGTGCAACAGGCCCCATACACGGCGGATCTTCAGTGGAATCGGGTTTCGAGCCTGGAACCCTCCGGCCCCAAAGCCGAGACCTTACCACTAGGCCACCGCGGCCCTTTATTGGACAAAAAAATTACATACAGTGTTTAAATATGGACAAAATACATGTGAGAACTATAAATGCAATGGAAAATGAACTATTTACAGGTGAAAAGAAAAATTCGTGAAGCAGAAACAATTTTAAGACAGGCTCCAAAAGTTTACTGCTTTTAAAAACTTGTAGGAGGACTGATTAGGGTTCTTGGTATTGAACCTCTAAAGGGTCGGGGTCCATCAGTCTGGCTCGGAGTCGGATGAACTGGTTGCGTCCGGTTGCTGTTTTATGAGGTCCTAATTATTAGTGAGGAAAGATATCAGTTTAGCTGCTTTCATTCTTGATAGTTTATTTAAAATTAAGTTTTTCCTCCAAAGTAGAGTATTTTCTGCACTTGGTTTGATAAAGTAACATATTACTGCAAAGATAACGAACAAATCGAAGCAATAAACTGAATGAAACGAAACGTTGAAAAAACTGCAAAGAGTTACAAGTCGAAGCAATAAACTGAAATCCTTATAAGATTTCTCCTATCAATAAGGCAAAACTTCCGTCTTGAGGGATGGTTACCAGCGAGTTTAGTATGTTCCGAAGAAGTCTTAGACAAGCCCAGATCCCACTTTAAATGAAATTACTTTACATTTTAAATTATGTTTTTAAATACCATTAATAAACTTAAATAATGCTGCAGTTACTTGCAAATTTATGCCATGAATTCAGACAAAACTTATTTCGAAATGTATACCGTGCATTCAGATAAAACTTATTTCGAAATGTATACCGTGTATTCAGATAAAACTTATTTCGAAATGTAAACCAAAATTTTCTGACAGAGGCAGTACACATGAAAGCGGTTTGAATTTTCTCTAACTTTCATGTAGTTTATTTAATGAAGACTACTAACTTTAAATAGACTTAATATGAAAGATAACTGATAACATTTCAATTGATTGGCGACAGTCCAGACGTAGTATAGCTAAGCTGTATTGACTCCGTGTTTTGAAGCTACGTGAGGGCTATCCTGAATCAAGGTCAATGAAGAGGATGACGCCCTAACCGAAAACTTTTTTTCGGGCTTCCACTCCACACCAGCGGAAGAACGTTTGATCCAAACGGATTTAACTTGCCCCAGGTCGGTGTGCAAGGCGAATTTTTGGAGGAATTCTAACCCGCGACCCTCCGTCCCCGAAGTCAAGATAGCCAACACAGTTCCAGAAAGGAGGGAAGCCTCTTCGCCAAATTCTTTTTATAGCAAAAAGGAAACGAAGGATGGCTCTGCTTCCCCGTACAAGAAACATTATTTGTTACTGCACTTCTAATGGGGTCAATTCATACTGAAATGATAAATGTAAAATAACTAGGGCCAATTCAAATTTGAATCCACTTCTTCTAATGGCAAGAACAATTATTTTTCTGGTTGAAATAATTTTTGCTTCACATATAACTTTAGTTCTTATATTAGAACTTTAATAAAAAGTGTTTGGAGATTTTTTTAATTGATTCTAAATTTGTGTCCAATTTTTTAAATATCATTCTCCGTTTACATTAGAATCATTCGTATTCGTTTGCACTATTAGGGCGAGGTTAATATAAATCCTTTTCTTTCTTTTTTCTTTTTTTTAAATTTCAAACATTCAGTTAGATTTTCTTAAATTATTTATTGGATTACTTTTTATTTTTATAAGTTAGTCAATAAGTTAATACACCTGTGTGTCGGAACATTTGATATAGACTAGACAGTGTATGATGTAGGTTTAAAAATTTCGCTTTGACTTCTCGCACTCTGCGCTTTTAATAACGAAGGATTGTTATATAGAAACTTGCAAAACATTTTGGTATAATTGTCCTTCTCTTTTTCATTAAAACAGCCAAAAACCGAACAATAGTGTATTTTTTTCTATTCAAAAATGCTGCAAACACAGCGTAAACGCAGTTTACGTATCGTAAGATGCCAATGACAGGAGTACGTCGTTCTGTTTCATGTTTAGATGGCATACATAGTTATAGTTGTCAGTTTGCTGTGGCGTCGCATGTATAGACCCCGCTTTCATTTTAATAACAAACAAAATCTGAAATTATTTCATTGAACTTCAAGAAGTTTCATTCGATTGTTCCTTAACCACGCTGGTGCTTTTAACAATGGGCAGTAAAAATCCTAATGATTATCAAAACTCTTTCTCATGCTGATGAAATAAAAATTGATGGAATACGAGCTTGAGCGGTCATGAGACTGCTTATCAGCGCAAACATCCCAGCCTAATAAACTGTCTATATTGATTTATGGAAGATTCGTGACAGTTGAGTTACTGCACTTAAACACGAAATGATCTAGACTATAAAATTGTTGGTGCT
The DNA here is from genome assembly GCA_013235015.1 of Araneus ventricosus. NCBI lineage: Eukaryota > Metazoa > Arthropoda > Arachnida > Araneae > Araneidae > Araneus > Araneus ventricosus. The sequence continues at coordinate 5,260,649 of BGPR01000001.1, forward strand.
ATTAACTTTCAGCGGAACCGTAATATGTTAAGCCATGATGGATGAGAACAATTTCTTAGACCTCTACATGACTCGGGAGGAATATTAAACCCACGGAAATTACATAAATATGAAAAAATAGCCCGAATGAGGAAGAATTCAACAGAAAACCGATTTCAATCCTATTTCAAAAATTCGTATGTCATTTTTTGAACAAAAATAAATTCTATTTATGACGAATTAATAAAAACTCTTTTATAAAATGCTTTTAATGTTTATATTAATTATAAAAAAGCAACAACTTAGACTTCTTATATATAAACTGATAAAGTAGAGCATTTAGGCTTGTAGTTTTAGTTAAAATAAAAGAAAAACTGTTTAACAAATTATTTTTTCTTAAACAAAATATTCTGAATACCCCCTTTTTCAATAATGCTTCATGAGCACTTTATTACGCGAAAGTGAATTATGAACACCAGGTTTCTCCGGTATACCGGACATCAACTTTGAACATCTACTATTAATTCAAGAATTGACGAAACTACATGCTATTTTTCTAATTTGATTCTCGTTTTTCTTAGAAATTTAATCTCTGCAAGAATTTTTCGTTTCGGGCAAGGAATCATTTTATTTTTTTAGTTTTCCCAAAAAAAATCGAGAAAATTATCGTTCTTCCCAAAATGGAGCTCGGTGGTGAATTTTGTTTTTCAAGCGATTTCTTGTTCTTAATCCTTTTCTGACCAATTAAAAACTTCTATAATATTTTATTATCCTTTTACAACCATTTTAAAGTGAAATTTGTGTGATTTTTCTGTCTATTTTAATTTGAAATATCCGGTATTGTGCGGATGCCGGACATTGGGTAACTTTTTTAATTTTTCATCTACAGGCTTGAAATTTCTTTTATGTTTTAACCTTTGCAATAGTGCACAGCACACCAAAGGAAAAAATTCTGACTCCACTATTTCTTAATTCCGACTGAAGGGGTTAATAAAACGAAATGCAACTGTCAAAAATTACATCTTTTATTTTACTGAAGTTGACAGTAGAAGAATACACGAAACGAAGATATATTTTTTGTATAACAGAAATTGATGATAAAACTTCAAAGTGAAACTTAATTTAACGAATTTAATTCAAGCGATTGACGGTGTGTAAACAGTCTTATAGAACATATAATGGACTCACAATTCCTTCAGCTCAACTATTTGATAAACGTCTAAAATGTTCGTAAAATTGATTCCAGTGTAGTAAAGCTCCTTGTCTCTTGTTTTCAGATCAAACAAGTCAAAAATTTGAAAAACTTATAGTGTCATTTTCCATGTTTCTCAAATTTTTCAACTCGAATATTCGATTCCAATGTGAATGTTAATCAAGTCATTTGTTAAACCCATTCTGTAATCATGTTTTGAATGTGAAAACCCACAGCTGTTCCAAGAAATTTAAGCGATTTGAAAAATAGACACAAACTCCATTCCTTCCACTGTTTTCCTCATGCAAAAAGTCATTGTGTGTTAAGACAGATGCATGCAAAATTTCTGAAATAAAATAAAATTTTCAGCTTTTGTGTCATTTCTCTACTCTTATTGATTGTGGCTGTTAAGAACACGTATTATTTTTTTCTTTTGCTTCTTTTATTGTTTTTTCTTAAGCCCATGTTTTGTGATACGGGTACCTTTCCGACGCCATTCATTTTTTTACTGCTTTGGCCAACTAGCAATGCATAAAAATAGGTGTTGCCATTTAAATTTTTTGAAATTTTTGTGGTTGTGACAGTAACCATGAGAGCTCAACTTTCGATCTTTTTTTGTCGAGCACATACCTTGAAGTACTCATTCCTCGAATTTCTTTCGCATTCGTTAATCTTAATGGCGTATAGAAGCTCGCTTATTGACAAAGTTTATTATCACCATCCTGTATTATTTTAGGTTCTTAATGTTTTGAAAAGAAGAAAAGTGAAAAAAATTTGAAAAATAAAATTTTTCGTACTCGTTTGTTGACAAAGTTTATTATCACCATCCTGCATTGTTTTAGGTTCTTAGCAATGTTTTGAAAAAGAAAAAAAAGTGAAAAGAATTTGAAAAATAAAATTTTTCGTGCTCGTTTATTGACAAAGTTTATTATCACCATCCTGCATTGTTTTAGGTTCTTAACAATGTTTTGGAAAGAAGAAAAATGAAAACAATTTGAAAAATGAAATTTTTCGTGCTCGTTTATTGACAAAGTTTATTATCATCATCCTGCATTGTTTTAGGTTCTTAACAATGTTGTGAAAAAGAAGAAAAGTGAAAACAATTTGAAAAATAAAGTTTTTCGTGCTCGTTTATTGTCAAAGTTTATTATCACCATCCTGCATTGTTTTAGATTCTTAACAATGTTTTGAAAAAGAAGATAAGTGAAAACAATTTGAAAAATAAAATTTTTCGTGCTCGTTTATGGACAAAGTTTATTATCACCATCCTGTATTGTTTTAGGTTCTTAACAATGTTTTGAAAAAGAAAAAAAAGTGAAAACAATTTGAAAAATAAAAATTTCCGTGTTTAACTTGATATCTCATGAGATAAAAACCTTAAAATTTCTATAGTTTTTAACAATCAACAAATGCACAAAGGGCCTGTATCTCTATTTCATAACATCGTTTCCTGCGTCTCGAAATAAAATTAGCCTAAGCGCGACAGTATATACTTGTTCAGACGACGAAAGGTGGAAACAACTGCGGAAATTATCCGATTTTGCACAACAAATATTCAACTGTCCGTATTTAAGTCCTGCTTTTCTTTTATACAAAAGGAATTCATTCAAAAATGCCAATCCAATGATGTAACTAGATGTAAAATGATGAAAGTTTAAGCATCTAATTATTACACTACCAAAAGATTGATTAGTAAAATTCTCGTAAATATATAGCTAGCATTCAGTGAATGCTACCCACTAACCATCCATATCCGTTTCCACACACTTCAATCCATATTCGTTTTAAAATGTAATTAGTTTGAACTTCAGTTTAATAACATGCTGATTGAAATGTTACCTAAGCAAGAGGATTAACTCTCTTTGGCAGTGAAACATGGGAATTCTATTAGTTCCCACTCTCTCTCTTTTCAATTGAAGTCAAGTTAAGTTATTGTGTTGAACCTGCTTGAACTGTGAGGCTGTCAGTTAGGACAAATAATCTTACAATGAGCCTTTTTCCAAAAATTCAAATCGTATCCAATACCTTTTGTCATGCCTTAAATAAAAAGAAATCGTATTAAAACCTTTGCATTTTAACGGCGAATGAATTTTACATTTTAGAGGTCCCGTGATCATAATTTCGCTTATGTCGAATTGATTTTCCGATTCTAGCACGCATCAAGGGGGAAAGAACCTTGTAGTTTGAGCACCATTTCATAACAGGCACGGCATACATCTTTCTACTCGACATCCAAACTTCTATTGGAATTCAATATTCGATCAACGGTAGGTTAAATGAGCATCACTGGGTTTTAGACTTTACCTCAGAATCTTCCATACGAGATACACAGAAGATTGAACAAGAAGAGATTAACATGCAATACAAATAATATGATTTGAAATAAACAAGATACATGAATAATATACAGGGTGTTGCCGAATTCTATTGACAAATTCATAGGGGTAATAGTAGGCATCAAGAGGATGAAAAATTACCATAGAACATGGGGTCGCAAACGACGTTTAGTCGGTGAAAATCTCAAAAATACAGGGTCTCCGAGAATTGTAGGACACTGTTCAAAAATTAATTTTAAAAAACTAATATGTTTCAACTACGAATTTTTTAAAAATGAAAGCGCATTTTTAAACATTTTTTTCAGATAGGCAACACTCCGTTTTGGTGGTCCAGGGGATCGTAAATTACTGAAAATCAAAAATTAGTTTAGAGCCATTATCTGGAAAAATATTAAAACTGTAAGAAAATAAAAGCATGGAATTTCAGGGAATTTTACGCTCTTTAATTTGCTAATTCACATGTAGTGTGAAAAACTGAAGGGTTTTCAATATATTCAAGAAAAATTAAAAAGGCACCAGAAAACACAGTTTGGCTTCTGCTGATCGGTTTGCTACCCATCAGCAGTAGCCAGTTTGTGTTTTCTGGTGCCTTTTTTCGAATTCGGCAACACCCTGTATGCTTATTTAGTTCCTAGTTTTAAAAAAGGTAGAAGTGAAGAAGGCTTAAGAGAGCTAAAATAACCATAAATGCAATAAAATGTAATATTTTACGCTGTGATTTACACTGAGCAAAAATAGCTCAAAGACTCATAAACATAGAACAATCCAAATGACATCTGCTACAATTTGATGGAATTTTATTTCTCAAGGCTTGGGTTTTCGTTGTTAAACCTCTGTTTTGAGGATTTTCATATAATTGGTATATTTATAAATTTATGAAAGTGCACACTGATTGTTTTAAAATGCTAAAATACATTGTCTATTCTAGATATCAAAAAATGCTTTTAATGGCCAATGCACATAGGCTGCCCTGAAACAAATGTTAGTGACTCCTGTAATTCCGAGTAAAGCTATGTAATGACCAGACAGTGATGTAGGCGTGTTGTTCAACTCGTTGGCTAAGGAGAGAGTGAATGATAGAATGGTAAGGAAAAGGTAAAAAAGAGAAATTTAAAAAGGTATAGCAATTCCAGAATCATTTTATGAGTAAATTTAGAACAAATATTTGTTATCGGTGTCAACGTCAATACTGTGATGTATTTCAGCATAGCATGACTAATCGTGGAGCCTTCTTTATCAAAAATAATAAGTTTATTAGACGTCTTCCACAGCACAAACATGTAGAACAAACACATACACTTACATAACAAACGTTACATTACTCACTGACATAGAATTTTATTTTCAATCCTCTTATTATTCTCCGTTGCTAGGCAACGTTAGCAAAAGACAATATGTATCGTTGCCAAACTATTTTTATAACCTTTAGAAAAGAATTAATGCCAAACGATTTTTTAAATTAATTTCTTTTACAGCCAAACGATATTTTTAAATGAATTTCTTTTATGACCAAACGATTTTTTATCTAATTAATTTCTTTTCTTTAAATATTTTAATAATTCTACATATAATAATAATTCTATATATTTTTTCATTCGTTACGAATATTACAATATATTTGAGTTCCTTTTCGAAGCACCCGCTTCACAATGGAATTTAGAAAAACCATACTTACCATGGCAAGAAAGGATGCGTCTATGCTGATGGTCGGTACTTCGAGAAAGAGTCCAACTTTCGACGCACAGACGCAACCTTCTTGCCTTTCTCGGAAAACAAATCTGAGTGGCGCAATTTCTCTTTTTTACCTCTTTCCTTACCTAAACTACCTCGCAGGTTACTTTAACGCGGGAAGGAATATGCTTATATTGTTGTCGGATACCAGATATCTTGCTAGGAAGTGCGAATCCGCTGACTTGTGTTTTGGGATAGCCTATAGTTGAAATGCTTCGTATTTATAGTCTTTGTTACTGTTTTATTAAATTGGTTTAAATTGACCTAAATGGAGTTGAAATGACTAGTCTTCATTTATTTGTGCTTAATATGAAAATCCCTACAACTGTCAAATTTGAAGGAAAAAAATGCGTCTTTTATTATTATTCCATCTGACACAAATTAAACAAATAATTTAGTGCAATTGAATACACATCATCATGTAAGTCTTAACTGGAAATTTCAGTAATTGATGCACTCTGCAGATACCAAGAAGAAATTGTATGTAAAGTTTTGCTTATAACTCTTTCAAACACTGATAAAGATGCTGTTTAAGCAAAAAATGAAGATGTAGCTCCTAGGGAACGCTGTGAGAATATAATGCAATTATCCTCTGAATCTGTGAGAAGGCTGGAATTAATCAATATAATTCGTACAGGAAATATCTGTTCCACGCATGAAGACTAGAATTAATCAATGCAATTTGTTCTGGGAATACCTTTTCCAAGCATAATGATACATGAATAACAATACAGGAAACAAATTCTGCGTACACGTATGGGTTCCAAAAAATATTTCAATCTATTTATAACTAAATAGATTGAAATATTATAACTATGTGATAACTATATAGAATAAAATATTTCAAAAAATATTTCAATACATCTCGTCTTTTAGAATACCATTTTTCTGTAGAAGAGTAATCTAGCAATTTTTAATATTTGCAATCTTCTTGGATCCAGTTTTAGATAATTGTAGAAAAACTTTTGATAAGGACAATATGCAAAAATCCCAAACAGCTAATCGCTAAGCTTCCAAATTTTGTTGATGATTCAAAATCGAAACGATGTGTATATTTGTTTAAAAACTAAAAAAAAAAATGAAATGGGAAAAAAAATAAAAAAAATACGTATTGTTACAAAAGTCTTTCTGTGGGTGTATGGTATAAACAGTCGAACACGCAGGACAATGAAGGTTTATTTACAAATATGCAGGAAAACATGTAGAACAGGTACAGGAAACAATAGTTCTTGCACAGATCAGCAATGTAAATAGACAACAATTCACAGGTAATAAACAGTTCAGCACTTTGATACTTAGCAACACAAACAATCAGCAAATAATTAATAACGACAATAACAGCACTTTCAATAGCGCTCAGCTCACCAACTTCCTAGCTCGCACTGCAGACGAAACTCTAAAGCCGTTCCAGTGGATCAACACCACTCCCTCTGATCCAGGCGCGGTCCTTATATACTCTCTCCGACAGGCCGTGACGTCACATGGAGTTTTCTCGTATATTCAAGCGTATTCCCTTTCGTAATAGAAATATCGAGAAAAGGATTGCATTTTCTGGAATCATCTATTTGTCGCCAAGGTTGTCTCCAAGGTCAGGGATCCCGGAACAGCCGCTGCTCGTCAATCCATGCTTAACCTTGTAAAACTCTCTTCCCAACCATAAGACTAACATTGCTGGGAAGCGACTTTCCATGTTCGTAACAGTATGTTATTTACTTATGGTTTTTCTTGAGACAGAAAGAAATATTATTTTGTTCGTAACAACATAATTATTCCATGACAAAGTGTGAACTTTTTCATTGAAACAGGACTTTTGGACACGGAGGCGAGTTCGAGCTTTTTGTATAATTTGGAAAATTTGAGGTTTCGTAAAGTCTTTGTACCGTAATCGGCAACAATATCTGAATTTTTTAAGTGTTGCATTTTCTCTGTAGAGCAGTTTGTTACTACTATAACTTTTTACCTATTGTCTTTATTTCTATACATACGATTTGATAAACTAACATTTCTTTTTCAGTATTCAAGCTGCGAATTTTGAAATTCAAGCACATCCTTTTTTGGGTATTCGATGTTGAAGAATGCGCTGCATCAACACTATTTGCACACTTATATCTTTCCCATTACTGAATGTAACACAAACAGTGTTTCTGATAACGATTTTCACAGGTAACAAACTTTGACTTTTTAACTTTGTTTTAAAAACACTGCTAGTGACATAAAGTTAAGCATTAATTTTTTAAAAATAAAAATATCTTAATTACACGCTTTTATCAGTGTATGAAAAAGTAGAAAATAATTTTTTATCGAAAATATGAGCGTCAAAACAAAATCTTAAAATCTCGAGGAGCTGATGGAAATATTCTAAGCAAAGTGGAATTTTAGTCACATTTATAATACACTTAAGTTTTTATACGAGAGTTTAGGAAATTTGTGTAATATTCATCATGGCTTAAATTCTTTATAGCATTGTTTCCAGAGCCTGACGTTTATACGAGTTTGTTTAATGCCCATATAATTGATACAAAAAGTATTTTCTATTTTTTTATTACACTAATAAAAGCGTGTTTTAAAAAAGTTTTTTTCATATTTTTTCTACTTTTTAGTCTTTCTATGTTTCGTATTTCATTATTATAAATATGAAAGAATCTTAAAATCAGTTTTCTCAAATTCGCTACCAAATGATGCCAAAAATACGGGATAAAAATTTAATCAAAATTAATCGATTAACTGGATATTATGTCCTAAAACTATCAAAATAGTGTATTATCATCGAGAACTCACAGTTGCACAAAATTTAAAAACTGTAGTATATCAAGAAGTGAGTGAAAAATTGATTGCAAAATTTCATCTTTACAAATATGAAACAATTCAAACTTAATAAAAGAGTAATATCATTTGACTATTAAGCCATAAAGCGCATCATACTAAATCAGTAAAATATAAGAATCATCCAGAAAAATATTTTACAAAACTTGGGATTTTTTTAAAAGATTTATTCTTTTTGAATCATACTACAATGTGTATGTTAAATTTAGTTTTTTCCTAGTTTCTATGGTCACATTCATTATTAGTGAATTCTACAATACATATATATTAAAAAATTGATGTTAAGAGACAAAAATTACAGATTCGATTAGAATGTGATCTACACAGTAAGTTTGTGCGGGAGAAATATGATAGTCGTTGAGAAAACAAAGTGGTTCCAAGGAAAAGTTCTTCAATCTATACAAGCCAATAACCAGAAAACATTGCTATGCTTTCATACAAAAGTTCCGCTTCGTCATTTGGTATCAAATCTATTTGGATTACAATAGATATGAGGAGAGATCAAATTTGATATCTAGTTACTAATATCGCGGGAAAAAATCATTCCAGAAAAGGCAATTTGGTGGTAGCATGAGGAGGAATAACAAAGACTATCTATGACATTGTTTATGCTTTTAAGGTTTCTCAGTAAAAATTAACTCTTTTTCGTCCATTTTTTCCGAAAATGGGAGTTGAAGATATTTGCGGATTACTGAACGACATCGTGGAGTTCCATTGATTAAAAAACTTTGAAGGGAAAAAAGTTCGATAAATACGATGTTCATGAAGTTAAACAGTTTCAAATCCTATTGAATTTAAGGGGACACATTACCTTCCGAAATTTTTTTTTATTTGAAGTATTATCGAAAACGTTTTCATACTATTAAAACTTATCAATCACTTAAAGCCATCTTAAAGAGGAAAAATTTGTTTTGGTCTGCTTGTCAAGTTGAAATTTAAATTTTTTTAAAGAAAAATTCAATTTCTAAAATTCCCTACTACTTTTTTCAAATATTAATATTTTTGCTTCAAATTTTATTTTCAGATTCACTGAAATATATTACGCAAACATGTGCATGGATTTGAAGTTGCATTTAAGATTCGCTTAAATGTAGATTTTTTACTGTTTTATGTGGTGGGAAATGAGGAAATTTAGCACAGCCTCAATTTATATCTTGTATATAAAGAAACTAAGCAACTCAATGATTATTACATGTACAGTTTTATCATACGCATAACGATAAACAAGTCCAAAGAAATGAAAGCTCTATCTAATATAGGAAAAAAGCCTTAGCATTTTGAAAATATGAAAGTTAATAAAAGTCCAAGAGGGAGGAAAAGCCAGTTAAAGTTGTCATTTGCGCAGGTTAATATTGGTCATCTTAAATAAAAAAAAAACTAAATAACTTCTATACTATTAAAGGCACAAATTGAAATTTTGATGCAATACCCTATTAGCACAAGATGCTGTACAATATTGCTACGATATCCTCACGATATTGTGCGGTATTCAGAATATCGAATAACATCGTGAGGATATCGTACAATATCTTGTGCTAATAGGTTACAAAGAAGGATAAGATCAACAAAATAAGCTAATAAAACAAAAAATGATATCTTGGCGATTTTGGGGGTAGTGTGTTTCCTTAAGACCTATGAACGATCTCGTACATTCATTGACAAGGGATAGAATGCATAAAAAAGCCACATTTGAGGAGCAAACATTCAAACCATGCTTTCTCCTTCGGATACAATTTTTCAGGAAACAGTAAACAAGCTCTGCAGGAAGCACTTTTTGATTGAAACCTCAATTTTCTAAGTAGGTTTATAATGGGATAAAACTTGTTTCAGTTGAAAATAATAGTATAAATTTGTACTATTTAATGTTGAGTTCAAAGAAAAATCACTAACTCATTTGTTCTTTTTTTGGAGAAAACACGGTTTGAATGTTTGCTCCTCATTTATCGCAATATTCATCACGCACTTTCCGATATTTTCTTTTCGAAAGATGAACATAGTTACCATAAAACACCATATATGTATTATTCATCTTGTTAAGGTTCGTTACAATCAGAAAATATCACAGGTACTAGAGGAAATATGATTCAATTTAACTTCTGGTTCTCTTTTGAGTTATAGTTTTTACAGTTTGAAGCCATTATTTTCATTCTTTTTTTTATCGTAATGCCGATATGCTTGATCTACAGAAACTTAGTCAATCAATTTCTTTCAATTGTTTCTGTTTTTTCCATATAAATATGTTTTATTGTCTTTTTCTTAAATGAGAGTTTTTCAACAGTCGCACCTACGCAATTTCTGGTCTCATGAATTACTTTCAGTCCAGTTTCAAAAGACTGAATTCGTTTATCCTATTATTGTAACTTGAACTAATAACAAGATAAAAAATAACCTTAACTAATGCTCCATTTTTGGAATTGTAGGTCACTGGGCTCTTGACTGCTTCAAGTGCATTTCAAAAGCTGGCGAGTACCCTCCGTGCGATGATCCTTTTCACAATAATTATACGCAAGATATTCTCGAAAGTCCTTGCTGGGCAGGAAGAAAGCAAAGGAATGGAGTCTTTCCCGCAACAACGTGTGTCAAGCTAGCAGGAACATATGGTACAAAATGTGTCCACTTTTCCCACTTAAGTTGAACAAATCTTTCTGAAAGATTGCCTTTTAATCAAATTTCAAAATTCTTCAGTTCTCTCACATCAGTTTCTTCATGAAATTAAAATAGAAAAATTCATGTGCCGTTTTTAAAGGGTTAATACATAACCTTCAAGTTATCTTCGACGCCATTATAAAGTATTGAAAAGCCTGGTTATTTTCGAATAATTTGTATTTGGATACTTTCGAGCAGAAACTAACTGGATACTGTCATCAGACGATGATTAACCCTCTGAGCGGTTAGCATTTTCGACCTAATTGCTTTAAAGTCTTAAAAATTTGCTTTTTAAAGTGGATAATTGGATCTTTATTCTGTTTAATCAAGTCTCTGAAATCGTAATAATATTTTATCCATGATAGTTTACGAAATTATACATATAAATATGAATGATCTACTTTTTATTTCAATATAAGAAACGGAAAAATACGTGTAAAACGTTCCTAGGGTTAAATGCTAGGCTGACTAGGCGCACTGTAAGGCTCTTGGGTTGAAAGGGAGGGCCACGAAATGTCGAAGAGTTTATTTTTCAATTATTCTCGGAATTCATAAATGAAAAACATATTTTTTACTTTAATGAATAGTAATAAATGTAATCTGGCTCCACATCTTTGATGTATAATAAAATAATACAAAGAAATTCGTAATGTAAGTTTAATAATAAGTTTATAATGTAAGTTTGAGAGTGATCCAAATTCAGTATCAGTCTCAAATTTAAAAGTACTTTATGGAAATTTTTTTCCAAACACCTTCTCTTCTTCTGAACACTTTTAGACGCTTAAATTCCAAAATTTTATTATACATCAATACTTAAAATTTTAAATAATTTTAAAAAGGAGAGATAAAAAAAATTACAACAAACTGTGCTTTTTTAAGAGAAAAAGACAAAAGAATAAAATGAAATAATATATCTGTATGAATACTTAATATTAAATATCATTCTTATTATTATCATTAGTAGTTCATCATATTTCAATATTTAGTATTGGATAAATTTTCTTCTTGAGGTCTATGAGTCATTGAATATTGTGCAGAAAATAATAGCTATTTATTTGATATCAGTAGAAAGGTAATTTTTCTAAGAAAAAGTATATTACATTTTCTTGTGTACAACAAATCCTTGAGTTCTTTTGATAATATTTATGTATATTTACGTATTTATGTCGTCGAGAATATAAGCGTCAGGGGCCTCAAACTAGTTAACCCCTGATCTTCATCTGACCATACATTGTGTGTTCAATGAATTTTATAAGGATATTAGCGTAATAAGACCGACCAAATAAAATTATTTGATAAATAGCTATGTATCAGTGTCTATATACGAAGATTTTAAAAATATTTTCGAGAAAGTCAGCAGAGTTTTGAAGATTTTACAACATTGGATTCACGCAGGGAAAGAGAATCTGTTATATTTACGTAGTATGTTCAATAAAGAAACGAGGTCAGAAAAACTTTATATGAAATATTAGGTACATGAGTCTTCTTCAAAATTATTCCCCATTTAGAGCAATACACCAGTCCCATCTCCGTTTCCATTGTTCAATACATCCTTGAATGTCCTAAGAAGGAAAGCGCCACCTTACCGTTTGACTTTTTACTGTTTCCTCATTGCCCCACGTGACCATTTTGCATTTCAGGATAAAAAGATATCACGGGGTGCTAAGTCTGGCGAATAGGGTTGCTTATCTAGGGTAGTGATGGAATTACGAACAGAAACTTGCGGACAATCACGGATGAAAGTTCATGACTTCGGGATGATTATTGCACACAATTTTCTCATCTTCAGATGTTTTATCAGAATCGATTCATGGACAATTTTCCCAAATTCAGTTCATCAGCAATCATCCGGGAAGTGAATCGATAAGGGGAATGCACAAAAGACTGCACGCATCCTCCATAAACAACCCTCAATATTAAAAAAAATCACAGTATTTTTTCCCCATTTCAAAATTTATTGCTGAATCTTTATTACGCCTGTTCATGAATCTCTATTGTGAGCAAGAGCAAAAAGCAGGGTGCATTAAGAAGGCTGTCTTCAGCTGCACACTTACCTCTGCGGTCTGAGGTGACAGATGATCCAGTGGACCCCCGCCAACAGATCAGACAATGCACTTGGGCAAACGTCATCTGAAGGCCATCCTAGGGGCTCTGCTCGCGTTTTAATTGGACAGGCTACGTATATCGAATATTTATCGTACATTATAAAGAGCGTAAAAATCTATGACTCTGTATCGAACAAAAAGCTCTGATCTCTATCCTAAGAAAGTATTGTTGTCCGCCTGATGGGATATGAAAAGAGTGCTACAAATTAAATTATTGAAGTAAAATAAAATAAAATTTAATCCCAAATTTTCACATCAAATCACTAGCCTAAGCAGTTTTTGAAGTTATTTGAATAACGAGTAATAAAAGGCAGTACTTTTTTTAACTTATAAATTTAAAAATATATGCAGGATGTACACAAATGAAGTGACACATTTAAAAAATTAACAAAATAAATAATGTTGGAGCTACGGTTTTTTTAAATAAGAGCAAAAAGCATCTAAAAAAGTAATTTTCAGATAGGTAACGCGGCGTTATACCGTTCTAAATTTTTTACAGCGAGAAAATTCCGTACTCAATGGCTACCGATCAGCGGAAGCCGATGCGTGTTTTCTGGTTTCTTTTTTCAGTTTTTCTTGAATATCACGAAAACTCTTCAGTTTTCACACTACATGTGAATTAACAAATTAAAGAGCGTAAAATTCTTACAAATACATGCTTTTATTTTTCTTCCAGTTTTAATATTTTCTCAGATAATGGCTATAAACAAATTTTTGATTTCCAGTAATTTACGACCCCCCTAGACCACCGAAATGGCATGTTACTTATCTGAAAAAACTTTTTGAGATGCGCTCTCATTTTTTGAAAAAAACGGTAGTTCCAACATTTTTGGTTTTGAAATGTGTCACTTCCTTTGTGTACACACTGTATATATGAAATTAGTTTACTTCTTATCTTAATTATTTTTCATCGTTTATTCTTAGAGGTAAAAGCAGGACGCATAAAAATATCATAAATTCTATTCTTGATAACATTCCTCACGCCAAGAAGAAATATCGGACATTTGACTGCTAAATGAGGTGCGTGATACGAGAACAATTCCTTTAGCGAAGTATTATTTAAGGTTGATATTGAATATGATTGTAATGTTATCAAGTAGACGTAACAAATTGAAATGATTGAGTTATAAAATTTCACAAAATTACTTCATTGATCGGAACCACAAAATATGCAAAAATTACTTCATTGATCGGAACCACAAAACATGCAAATCAAAAGCTGAATAACCGGAAGCCGATAAGGAAGTTTAACGAACCTATATGAGTGAATAAAAGTAATTGAGTATCATTTCATTTTTCAATGAGAATTTTATTCCTCATGCATAAAAATTGGAACAATATGGGTGTGATAAACAGTTTTGTGTCTTATATTTTTTCCGGTAATCAACGTGATTAATTTTTCTGGAATAATGTGTTTTATATATGTTCTATATAAAAAAAAGTTTTTTTCGAAAAAACATGATTATATTTTATTGTGTTAGGCTTAAAAAAGGGTTATTTATTAGTATATGAAAAATGTTCATTGTGCATTGGAAAATGTCATCGCATAGAGAAACAAACAAACAAAATATAAATAATATTAACGAAATTAATGCGACTTCTATTATTATTATTAATGTGACTTTATTTTTTACTTAATATGAAAAAAAGAAGAAAACATCGTAATCTAAATAAAGTTTAACCCCCTGAGCGGTTAGCTATTTTGATATACTAGCTTTCAAGTCTTGAAAATTTGCTTTTAAATTGAATAATTTGATCTTTATTGCATTTAGTCAAGTCTCTGAAATCTTAAGAGTATTTTTATCCATGGTAGTTTAAGAAATTACACACATTGACATGAGTATCTGCTTCTGAACTCAATATGAGAAACGGAAAAATACGTCTGAAACGCTTAGAGGGTAAACATGGAATGCTCACTAAAGATTCACTGAGTTCCGAACCGCAGTCCAATTGGATGTGGAACTTTCACGCAAAGATGAAATAACGAAATGATTGGTAGGTAGAATGTAGTGAGGATTGAGATCGTGCACCAAAGAATAGAACTGGATCTTTTCAACAAAGATATCATATATTTTAAATTTAGTTGGTAAGCTGTCAAATGATTCCCATTTGAGTTAGGATTTGGGACTAACACTACAGCAAATATGTTTAGAGATAAAATTTCTATTAAATGAAACGTGCCTTTTTAATGTTGATTTAAGATGTTTTCGATGATTTTCACCTGCGTTGCAATTTGCGAATATCTCAAGTAGAAGAAAATCAAATAAACATCGACATAATTCAAACTTAGCTTTTATGATAAATATGCATTAAATCTATTGGTGGTATCCAGGGGCGCCTCGTGTATAGGGATTGCGGAACTTCAGCGCCCCCACCTTTTTCAGTGCACGAATTAAATTACTTATTTATTTAGTTTTGCTTGCAATATCCAAATCTATAAATAAAATTAACTTTTGTCGCTTTCAGCTGCGCCGGAAAACAGGATAAAACCAAGGTTACTTCAGAGAATTTTCCCTATCCGCTGTCTTCTCAGAAAGCTTTTCCCTCTTCGAGAACTGGAAAGTCCCTTTGTTCCAGTTCCGACTTCTTGAGCATGCGCAGTTACTTTGCAATCCCGATCTTCCTTTTGTTCCAATGGGCATTTAACCTAGTTGGGAACTGTTTTCAGGGTATCACCGGCAAGATAGGGATTCAGGGAATCGTTTTAAACATTTTTTTCACTGCGGAAGAATGTTTCACGAGATAAACTTTGAAAACAAATAACTTTCAAAATGAATCATAAAGGAAAATGAAGTAATAAGTAATTATAAATTTAAAAAATTAGTTTAAAAATTATTGTAGATAAATTTGAATGATTTTTTCCCTTTCCATATGAACATTATAATTCTGAAACCGAAACAGCTAGAGGAATGAAACCTGGGATGAGATCTCAACACCAAATTTGTGAATCTAGTAAATTTTGGGCGAAACCCTCCAAAGAAATTTTGTCTGTTTGTCTGTCTGCCAGCGTTTTCATGTCATTTGATGGTCATACCAATACTGTGGAAAACGTTATTGTTCATTTCGCTCGAAATAAAACCAGAAGAGCCATTTCAACTAGTTTTAAGTACCCATATGTATTATTTCAACTAACAGCTTTTAAAGAATTTTTTCACATTCAGTCTATTCTCTCAATCCTTATAAATGAAAATAAGAGACTTAGCAAAAATAACTGTGAAAAATCATTTAAGAAATTTTTAATCATTGTGTTAGTAAAAAAATTAATACTTTCTAAATTAAAATTTCTTAATAAAATTAATTTGAAAACAAAAATCTAATAATAATTTTTTATTAACTGAATATTAAACAATTGAAAATTAATTAAAAATATCCTAATTTAACTTATTCAGAAATCATTAGTAAGCAGTGTAGAACTTTACGTTACAGCACCCCCACAGTGATTTAGCACGAGCCGCCACTGGTGGTATAAATTGTAAGGAAGCTGTCTAATAGCAAACTATTTATTATACATAATATGACCTCACTCTATTTCATTAGGGTGGTTAAAACTTGTAAATTTTGAAGTAAAAAACATGTAGAAAGGTTATTAGGCTAAATGCATTCATTTTTGTTTCATATTCGACAGAAATGGAGAAAATATCTTTTAACAGTCCGTGAAATAACTATATAGAGAAAGATCATTATATTAGTTAAGCTATTACTGTCAGAAACGTTAAAGTAACTGACAGATATGTTGTTATAGAACAGAAATCGCAATTTCGAAGAAAAACGAATTCGATATATTTTGAGAGCTTATATCAAAAAATTATTGCCGAATGGTCTGTTTTCTCTATGATTTTTAATCTGTTTGCTCACTTTCTCTTAAAATATATATAAAAAATTGATTCACTTCATCCTTTGTTATAGTTATCACAAGCTCGCCACAAAAACTAATGGAAACTATGCTCTTTTCTGTGGCCTAAAAAATTTCTTAATCGTAAAGAAACAACAACTTGCAGGTATTTCATTTATAAATTAAACCACGATACGGGCAACAGCACTGAAATGAGCAGATAACAGAAGTATATAATGGACATAAAAGACTCTCAACCTTTGTACGTGCTCCCATGTGGGGGACGTTTACAAAGATTTTGCCATGGGCGTGCCTTTTACTGTTGATTAATTTTTGACAATGAACCTGAAGAATTTGAGGCAATCAACTAGATGTCTTCGCCATTTAAGGATATTACTCGCTGGATTTTGCACTCCGCTAAAGGTTTATCGAGTTCATCCAAGTTCTTAACTGACATTAGGATAAATATGAATTTCCAGTAATATGATGGCAGCTCCCCAATCATCCCATGGAAAAACTGCTGCTTGCCATATCCTGGTATTCAGTGATAAAGTATGATGAATGGAGTACTGTGTGACATATCATCATCTACACTAGGCTATGGTTTCAAGTTATTCAGAGAAGCAAATATTATGTTTATGAAGTTTTATTGTATTTGTTTGCATCATCAAAATGATAGAAATTTCAATCTATTCGAAGGGGAAAATGCCTTACTGATCGTTTAAAAGGATTACATGAAAATGATAATATTGTGTATTATTACTAATCAGTCGAGTTGATATACAGCTAGTTTGGAATGTTCAAAAGTGAACGCTGCAACATTTTATTACTAACTATACACAAACTTGCTGTTTCATTCAATTTCGTATTCGAACTAATTGATAGTATTAATGCAACAAGAATTTCTTCAAACATTTTTAGATATAGAGGTTTCTGCAAGACATCGCAAATGAAAATTCTAATGCTGGATTTTTCCAAAATTCATTACTGTATTCTAAATAACGGATTACTTGGCTGCATTTCGAACAATAAACTACTTAGATACAATTTTCAATAGTAAATGTAGTAGTTTATCCTAAATCTATAAAATGGTACTTGGTTCCTAATTGCATAATTACGCCCAATAAACATTTAATTTTGAAATTAAATTGACCAACTTTTTTCAAAGTGCTGCTATTTCCTATTAAAGCCTTTCTTTTACGGAAGTAGGCAGAGAATGGCATCAAAGTTAAATGCCACAAAAAGTTTTATTAATAACAGTTTTATTTATCTTCTAGCAACGAAAAATATGCTTAAGTGCCTTTTATTACAAATATCAATGAAATATATTTACGGAAAGAAACTATTTTGAGTCGCTACCATTAATTTTTAAGTCCTTGCAACAGATGACAAAAGAAATACAGGGTTCCCACTTAAATAAGGGCCACCCCATCCCCCTTTAACTTCAGAGCGACGACAGTTTTAGTCATGAATGTAGTGTCTAGGTATGGAATGAGCCAACTTACAACGCCACCTGGTGGCAAACTTCGGAGTTAGCGTTCCTATCTCGGAAACGGTACAAAATAGAAGGAAAATGTCAATTACAAAGTTGTAGAGCGTTATTGATTTAGTACAAAAAGACACCTTGTGCACATTAATACGAAGAACAGAACGCTTAAAATGCAAATTTGTTTGTTCGTATTTTCCAAAATTGTGACATCACAAGACATGAACAAAAGGAGAAAAGATTGTTTTTCGGGAAAAAAATGACCCCATTATAATTTTCCTGTGGGAGTAACTCAAATAGCAGGTGTATGGACCTTTCCGACAACATTGCAAGACTTTCGATGACGTATTACTGTTGCTTGTGCTAGCGCGCCACCTATACGCTAAAACGTGTGCACAGTGAAATTCAAACAATGGCTTAAATCTATATTGTAGTTGATAGAGAGTACTTTGAACACCGGGAATAAAGGTATCTTTCGTGATAACTAATTGTTTTTTCTCTTTTTAACCCATTTTGTGACGTCACAGTTACGGAAATTGCGAATAATAAAACGTTCAATTTAAGCGTTCTATTCTTACTATTAATATGCACAAGGTGTCTTTTTGTACTAAATCGATAACACTCTAAAACTGTAATTAACATTTTCCCTCTTTTTTGCACTGTTTCCGAGATAGGAACGCTAACTCCGGAGTTTGCCACCAGGTGGCGTTGTAAGTTGTCTCTTCGCATAGCGCATAGACATTTTACTATACCTAGACACTACTTTCATGACTAAAGATGTCGTCGTTCTGAAGTTTAAAGGGGGGTGGTCCTTATTTAAGTGGGAACCCTGTATAATATATTCTGCTGTTGGGGCTGCTACTTTCAAATGGATTCTTTTCCTGTGATGAATGTTCTTTGTATGTACTTTTTTGTTGGTAGGTACTTTTATTGTGGAAGTACGTTCCTTTATAATTTGTCTTTGAGTATTAATTCGACATGTTAAACCTAAGAATAGACTTGCTCCAAAATTTCAAATACTACAATGAAATTTGACAGTTAACATTGAAGATTTTTACTATCCATATTTATTACTAGCTGCTTTTGGCTAATTATCTTAACTGACATTTTGTTTCTACAACAAAAGTCTAAAATATATAATCGTTGTTATATACAGTATTATTAAGAACTCTGCACAAAACGAATTCAGATCATTTGGCGTTGTAATGTTTGAAGCCAGACGCATCAAGAAAAAAAATATAAATTTATTGAAAAGTTTTTAAAAGCATACTTTTTTAGTGTACTACAAATTGATATATTTTACTTTAATTATTTTCTACTCTTTCGTCATTAATTTATAAATTATCATTATAAATACAATAGAATCTTGAAATCATTTTTTTTCAAATTCACGACTAGGTGGCGCCACTCGAAGGAATCAAAAGTTAATTAAATCAATCAACTTACTGATAATTAAGTTCCAAGAAATATTGAAATAGTGTATTATCATCGAGGACACTTAATTGTGTAAAATTTCAAATTTTCAGCACATCATGAAATGAGCGAAAAATCGATTACAGAATTTCATTTTTAAAGACATGAATCAAATCAAGTTAAATAAAAATGTGTAAAAATGTTTCTATCAGAAGATAAAATTCTGCACTTTTCTACAAAATACAATTATAGATCACTTTAGATAACACCACATCTCAGACAACGTCACATATCATTATAACCTGCTAAGTAACAATGACTCTTGACTTTAGCAAAGAAATTAATAGTGAAAATAAAAACAGGCGTCAGGTTAAAGATACCATACCTGGGTAAGATAGTCCGAGAAATATTCTCCTGTAGTAGTAATGCATCTTCTCCCCCTCCCTGAAGCTTGTTTACATTTCTTAACGAGCATTACTTGTACTCACTTTTCGACTTTTTTCTCCCACGTGGCGGGTTGTTATTCCTTTTCTAAGAATTCCCTCTCCCCAGATAATAGCCAATCACAATTAATCTCTCACAGTTTCACTCTCCTCCACTCCGTCTCAAGATCTTCTCTGCTGGCCACCGCTAGACTCCTGTTTCTCTCAGAACTGTTTTCAGTTTTTCTTAGAACTGTTTTCAGTTTTTCTCAGAACTACCTTGGGTAGGACCTAGCTTCTCAGAAGCTCTAATGTACGCACCCCCGCCCTGCCTTTCCTCACTGCTGAAATGAATCATATACATCTCATTGACAGATATTTTTCGCCATGCTGGACTCGGTACTCGTCAAGAATGGTAGCCCCTTTTTGAGGGGCGGGTACTCCGGAATTCGTCAAGAAGAAGATAGACATATCATTTACAAGTAAAATTTCCATTTCAAGGGAATTTTTTAATTCATTTTTCAAGATAAAAATAGTCAAATTCTTTTCATTTACTATTTGTAACTTCTAATTTGCAACATGAAATTATAGACAGGAAAGTATTTGTTTTGAATGCATTTCAGTATACCATTTCCAAAGCTCATATTGTTGCAAAAGTCTTACTGGGGGTGTATGGTGTAAACAGTCCAACACGCAAGATAATGGAGAATGAAGGTTCATTTACAAATATGCAGGAAAACACGTAGAACAGGTACAGGAAACAATAGTTCTTGCACAGATTACCAATGTAAATAGACAACAATTCACAGGTAATAACAGTTCAGCACTTTGATATTTAGCAACACAAACAGTCAGAAAATAACTAGCAACGACAATAACTGCACTTTCAATAGCGCTCAGCTCACCAGTTTACTAGCTCGCACAGCGGATAGGACTCCAAAGACGTTCGCGCTCCAAGGCGATCCTAGTCGATCAGCAACACACCCGTTGTCCAAGCGCTCTCCTTATATAGTTTTTCCGGCAGGTCGTGACGTCACATGAAATGATCTCGCACATTCGTGGCGTATCTTCTCTCCTAATAGAGATATCGAGAAGATTCCAGAAACTTTGAGATCCCATATTTCGTCGCCAAATTTGCGCCAAGGTCAGGGGTCCAGACAGGGCTGCTGTGGGTCATCTCATACTTACCCCTGTAAAACTCTCTTCCCAACCATAAGACTCACATTGCTGGGAAGCGACTTTCCATGTTTGTAACAATATCAAAGGTGTTAAAATTAGGGATGGCGATTATTGCAAAAACCCTTTTTTTTCACCTCCGGTTTAAAGTGGCGGTTAAAACCTCTCAAAAAACCGTTATTTTTCAAAAACCGGTTTTTTAAAGCAACGTTGGTGGACAGAATTTTTTATTAATAATAATATACAATAAGTAAATAATAATAGAATGATTAATTAATGTAATAAGTAATGATTATAAATAAGTAATTAATACAACATGTAATAATAATAAGTGAGTAATTATTGCAATAAGTAAGTATTATCGACAAAGTTTTTTATTAACATTGTTTTAACAAGAAATTAATTCATTGGCCAATTTTTATCATTTAATCTGCTCATAAAGACTCTTTCAGCAATGTGTTGATTCGTAAGTCGACACCTCTCATCTGAAACAACATCATTCAACGCAGATACTAATATTTCGGACGCCACAGAACTTCCGACTAAAGATAAATAATTTTGGGTACAAAAAATAGACGCCGTTTGCAGACAAAATTTTTTATTAGTATTGTTTTCGCAGGAAATCAATCCATTGGCCAATATTAGACTCTTTCAGTCATCCGTCATCCAACAGACGCCTCGAGGAAGCGGTTGTCGGTTATTAGCCTAAGATTGTGAAACAAGCTTTATAACTTGGTAAATTTTAGTCCGGTCGAACCTAAAATCGAGCCTTTCTTCCGACCCGTTTTTTTTCGGTTTTTTGGATTTTAAAAAAAATAACCGATTTAAACAGGGCAAAAAATAACCAAAACAAAAAAAATAATTTAAAATAAAATAAACCTACCGGTTTTCGGTCTAAACCGGTAGGTTTTTCCCATCCCTAGTTAAAATGTTACCAACAGTATTCTGAAGCTATCAACACATTCTCAAAAGGCATTTTGGAGATTGCGAGTAGTTATTTACATCCACCCAAATAAAATTATTGGAAGGAAGTTCGAACTAAAATTCAACTTCCTTGTTGTTACCTGTTCGTTCTTCATCTCAGAACATGAGAAACGGATTTAATTTTCCCGGCATATATTTTGGAAAACCATTTTTCGGATCCATTTAGCAATAAAGTTTACGAATATGCACATCAATAAACTACATAGAAACATAAATGAAAGAAGATGTGTTTTGAACAAATGAATAATGCCTACAAATTAACGAAACAAAATGAGTGTAAAAGTATTATTTAAAAATATCTTTAAGATATGAAACATATGATTGGTATTCATTTATTGTATTATACGCTCGTTACCATAGCAACGTCGCTACTAAATTTTAGAAACAAGAGAGAAGTTTCTATTTAACAAGTATAAGTTAAATATCTATTGAACTTAAACAAACTATGTTCTCCTTTTCAACAGTTACAATTAATATAATTTAACAAAAGATATTAAAAATTAATTAAACTTTTGTATTAGACAGAATGGCGCATATGCAGCAACTTCCAATAAAATACAAATACATATAATAGAATACAAAAAAATAAAGAAGTAAACAATAGCTATAACAATAAACCTTTATGCGCGCCCAACGCAGCAGCATCCAGTGATTGCATCAACAATATTGTCCTACAATTAACCAGCAAATCACTATAGAATTAAACAACAAATAAATCGTGCTCTAATAATTAAAACACACAAAAGAAAACAATTAGAATATAAAAGAAAAACAATTAAAATGGAAGAAATTGAAAAGAACTCGAATGGCGAACTTTTTCGAAGACCACTCGCCATCGAAGTTCTAATATGGATAAATTTTCTGTCAAAGGCATGACTACACAGTCCCCCTGTGGCCTGAATTTATCCATTAACTGAAATAAAGGAAATAATCAATTCATTACTTAAAGTTAATCGCAAAAATCAAGCGAAATATCTTAGTTATAATATCATATCTTTGCTGAAAGTGGGATATAGGTTTCCCAAAATTATACATATCGCCATTTTAAACTCGATAAAAATTATGTTTCAAATATCATCGACAGTTATAAACGGGTATTTCTAAAAAGTAGATTCTTTTTTTACTTCAATTATTTTATATTCTTTATCACATCGCTATCTAGCTGCATCTCTCCAGAGATAATTCAGTTAATGAAAACAGTTCTTATACGGGGAGTGGAGGAGAAAACTTGAATATTTCTTACACAACCCACATTGACTCCATCATTATGTGTTGGATTAGATTTTGGTCAAGGAAAGCTATACCCGTTAACAAAATTTATTTTCCCCCCAAAATTCCCTTTTTTTTATAAGTATTTATGACAAAACAAAAGATACATTTTTTGGGATGGTGACGAGAAGTATGGGTTGTTCGAAAAACAACGAGAATATGATTTAGCTTATTTTTTGTTCTGTGTTTAATTTCCTTTACTAATATCTTACAACACTTTTGTGTACCCTTGTAAAATTTTGATTCTTTGATTATTGAAATTTTGACTTTCAATTCTTGATGGAGTTTAGTATGATTTTTTTGTTTTTATTTTTATTATTGCTTTTTTTATATTGCCTTAAATACTTCATTTAATTATTTTGCATTATTTGTTTGTTTTCAATACTTCTTTCTATTTTGTTCCTTATTTAGATTTTAATTTTTTGTGTAAAGAATTGATTTTCAAAGACTGAATTGTTTTGTATACTTACTTCTGCAAATCTCGTGTTGTACATTTGTGGTGCACGAGGAGTATACCATGTTCAATAATAAATAATAATAGCTTACGATATTTATAGATCATTTATCAGTCAACAAAACATTTCTTATCCCCCAATTTATCCAAAATCATAAAAACCCTTAGAATTTATAGCGGAGTATTTTTTATTCTCACAGAAAAAAATCTGTATTATATTACATCTCGCTTCGATAAAAATAAAGTCCGTGAAATAATTTTAATTAATATTCATATAAATACAAAAGAGAGCTACATAATCCTTTTCTCCTGATACTTCGAAGCATTTTGAAAAACAGATGTTCAAATTTTTAAAATTTTTTCCCTTTCGAGTGAAAATAGAGTCTTTGTCCGAGATTGAATCTATTGTAATGAATTATAAATTATTATTCCGAACCTTTAATAATTAAAAAATATTTATCATTACAAGTATTTTTAAATATTTATGGTAAATATTCTTGTAAAATTTTCATCAATCGTAGTTTTTTACTACATAAATTTTGGCATGAAAAATTTATTTTCCCTATTATTTCACTTTTTTTATATTCATGATGCAAAAATTCATAATAAAACAAAATATATGTAACCTTTTTTCTTTAATAATTGGGAAATGCTGATTTTTTAATTTAGATCAAAAGGTTTTTAGAAGCAATGAAAAGGAAAGACAAATTTCTTTCTTTCTTCAAAAAAGATGAAAATTTTCTTTTATATTAAACTCGCTTAACTCCCGATAATTCCTTCAAGTTTGAAAATCCCTTATTAAAATTCCTTTGAATTTTTTTTATTAATGTTACAAAAAATCGTCCAGTGAGTGTAGGTGAATGTAGTTCAAGAAGCAGGATAATAAAAAATAATGACTCTTTATTTCACGAATATTTCAGAAAACAAAGCGTAAAACAGGCAACAAAACTAATCAGCACTTTTATAAATTAACAACACAAGCAGACAGCAGATCACTAATAAATATCAGCAACAGCACTTTAGTAGCTCTCAATTCAACTCATATCAACCTCACCAGTCTGCACTGCGTTCAATCTCCAAAGATAATTGATTTCTCGTTGGAGTAGTTTGCTTTTCATACCTTTTCCGACAGGATGTGAAGTCACATAGAAATCTCTCGAAGGTTCTCTAAATTTCCGTTCCCAGTAGAGATAAGACCGTAATTCTTGAATTCTCTAAAAGCTTCGTTCTGTCGCCAAGGTCAGAGTTCATTGACTAGGCTTCTATTAAAAACTCTGTAAAACTATCTTTCCTGTCATAAGATTAGTATGCCAGGAAAACAATTTTACAGCTCCGTAACAATAACCATATTATCATCGCACCAAAAAAAGCCGGACGCGAATGGTGGAGAAAGTGGATAATTATAAGGATCGTCTAAGTAAAAGTGGGACTGGACGTTATTCCAGATGGTAAAACTTTGATATTTCTCTGGTAAGTGTCTGTGTATGCCAGGATAAATCTGGTATAAATCGATTAGTTGCAATGCGTCATTGAAGGAAACATAAGTGACAAAACAAATAACGCCTTGTATTGAATTCTTCTAAACATGTTCAGCGGGCAGTAACCAATTTTTGTCGGCTGAAGGTGCTGGTAGAACCAACATTTACAGTCAAATGTGCATGTTACTGAGGGTACGTCTCGACGTGCAATTTTCCGATGGTACAGTGATTTTTACATTAATGACTAAGTGTGATTGACATGTTCTTGGCATGCCAAGTTGTGCTTATGAGGCCATGATTAAATCACGGCTCCATCGGAAAACTGTACTACGTTACATACACTCAGTCTCATACACATTCTTCATCCAACTGTAAATATTGACTCTACCAACATCTTCTGTCACAAAAAGTGGATTACTGAGCTCTTTACTTGTTTACAATTATCCACAGTCACTTCTCTGTCGTTTCCTTTAACCGCTTTATGCCAGATTTCTCATGGTCCACCCAGAGAAATCTCGAAGTTCTACCACGTTGAAGAATGCCGCTAGTTGTGATTATGAGGCCATGATTCAATCACGGCTCCATTGGAAAACTGCATTACGTGACGTACACTCAGTCTCATATACATTCTTCATCCAACTGTAAATGTTGGCTCTACCAACTTCTTCTGTCACAAAAAGTGGATTACTGAGCTCTGTACTTGTTTACAATAATCTACAGTCACTTCTCTTTCGTTCACGACACACTGCCTCTAACCGCTTTATGCCAGATTTCTCATGGTCCACCCAGAGAAATCTCGAAGTTCTACCACGTTGAAGAATGCC
>BGPR01000001.1:5290215-5322350 GCA_013235015.1 Araneus ventricosus
CACTTGTGCACTGCCATTGAGAATGTATTAGAGTTTTGAAATTTTGCGTAGCTTTGTATTCTCGATGTCAATAGTCTAGCTAAATATTTTCGGAACTTAATTATTAATTTAACGATTAATTTAATTAAATTTTGATTCCATACGAGTGGCCCCACCTAGCAGTGAATTTGAGAAACGATTAATTTCAGATGTAGATATTGTTACAAAAATCGCCCGGTGGGTGTACGTGAATGTAGTCCAACGAGAAGGCTAATAAAAAAATACTGGCACTTTATTCCACTAATATTTCAGAAAAAAGAACGTAGAACAGATAACAAAACTAATCAGCATTTTTATAAATTAATAACACAAGTAGACAGCAAATCACTAATAAATCGGAGTAATAGCGTTCAATGTCTATCAGGTCACTGGCTTTCACTGTGGTCAAGGCTCAAAAGACGACTGATTCTTGGTATGAGTAGCTTGCTTTTTATACCCTTTCCCATAGGATGTGACGTCACATAATCTCTCGAAGGTTTCCTAAATTTTCGTTCCCAGTAGAGATAGGACTAAAATTCCTGAATTTTCTAGAAGCTTCGTTTTGTCGCCAAGGTCGGCTTTCATTGGCTTGACTTCCAATAAAACCTCTATAAAACTCTCTTTTTTGTTATACGATTAGCATGTCATGGAAACAACTTAGCAGCTTCGTAACAATATTTTGTATAGAAATGAGTTATAAGTTGAAGACTAAAAAGTAGGAAATGATTAAAATAAAAATGTATACATTTTAGTGCACTAATAAAAGCGTGTTTTAAAAGTTTTTTTTATTAAAGGGACACATTACCTTCTGAACAATATTGTTTATTTGAAGTATTATTGAAAAAGTTTCCATACTATTAAAACATAACAGTCATATAAAGTCATCTTAAAAAGAAAAAAATCATTTTGATCTGCTTGTTAAGTTGAAATTTAAATTTTTAAAGAAAAATTCAATTTTTTAAATTCCTTACTAATTTTCCAAATATTAATATTTTTGCGTCAAATTTTATTTGCCAATTCATTGAAATATATTACACAATACTGCGCATGGATTTTAAGATACATCTAATATTCGCTTAAATATAGATTTTTAACTGTTTTATGCGGTTAAAAATGAGGAAATTTAGTACTAACTCAATTTTTATCTTGTATACAAAAAAACTATGAAGCTGAATGCTTATTGCATGCACAGTTTTATCATATACATAACGATAAACAAGTACAAAAAAATTGAAAGCTCTATCTAAAAAGGGAAAAAAACCTTAGCATTTTGAAAACATGAAAGTGAAGAAAAGTCAGGCATAGAGAAAAAGCCTCTTCATTTGGTTATCATTGGTCATCGCAAATAAAAGCCTAAATAATTTCTATAATATTAGAGGTCCGAATTTGAAATTTTGATACAATAAGTAGAAAGATAAGGTAAACAAAACAAGCCAATAAAATAAAAATTGATATTTTGGCCATTTTTGGGTAATTTGTCTCCGTGAGTTTATAGTTATTTAGTTATTCACAAGACCAAAAATTTCTCCGCTAATCATCAAAGTAAGCTGTTGATCAAAATGACATTACGAACCTAAACAAATGACTAATAGCGATAATTTCGGAGGAATCAAAAGACTTTCACTGAAAAATTAAGTTTTTTATGTGGAAGCGAATTCTCTCAGTGAAACAAAGTGATTGATTTATCATCCACCACGTGGTGTTAAAAAGTAGACGACAGAACAAACACTATAATGTCAAAACAAATAAAAAAAATTGTAATGGTTATGTTCTAATTTAATCTGTCTCGAAACACTTCTTTAGATTTAGCTCTTTCAGAGAATGTATTTCTTTTATATGAGAAATACATCAACTTAAAAAGCACCGAGTCTAAGCAGTTTTCGTATATTTTCTTAAAGTGTAAGAAAAGAGGTATAAAATGTCAAAACAGATGTTGAAAGAAGTTTCGCTGTTTTACTGCTTGAAGTTTTTGGTGTTTTACACAACATTACGTTAAACACATTCGATTAAATTGATTTGTTGGACTTTTCCTTTTCTTCCAGGTTTTTCCGTCACATCTGCTGTTTTATGTCTTTAACGGGTTTCTTGTTGATTTTTGTGCCATTTGTTAGACAGGACTTCTTTGACAGCGCATTTGGTTCAAAACCAATGAGCCCTTTTAAAACTAAGTTTTATTTAAACGAATTGATATTCAAGTAAAAATAATGCAAAATTTTATTGCACAGGATAATTCAAAATATTTGTCCTGATAACAAATGGCTATATCTTCCTTGTTATCGAGGAAAGGAAGAAATCAGTAAGGAAGGAAGCTAGTTAGTCCAAGTTTTCGAAATAAAATTTTCAATCCTTGTAGAATATTTTAAATTCTCCTTCATGCAACACATTGTATGCACCATTTATTTTTAGCTTTTGAATGCAAAGTGTTCTAAAATTTTCAACTCGCTCTAA
Source organism: Araneus ventricosus (assembly GCA_013235015.1). NCBI lineage: Eukaryota > Metazoa > Arthropoda > Arachnida > Araneae > Araneidae > Araneus > Araneus ventricosus. The sequence continues at coordinate 5,292,682 of BGPR01000001.1, forward strand.
AACCACTCTACATCTCAAAAATTCACTACTTTACTTGAGCTGTCAGATTGCCAGATTAGTTAAAAAATAATATAGCATTTTTGATGTTCTTACCTAAATAAATTACAACAAACGTAGACCAAGAAGAAATTCCGACCTGCCGAAGCATACGGAAGAAAAAAGAAAAATCTGACCAGCAAAAAAGTGCTCTATGAAGACTCAATCATGGCCATCAAAGACATGAATCATGAAACATGATGATGAAGACACTCATGAAACATGATGATGGAGACACACATGAAATCATCATCGAGAACGCGCTCACTAAATATTTAAAAAGTGCCACTCTGGAAGTCTCAAGTAAACAGAGCCAACAACCTACATCCGCCATCTGACAGGAAGACCTAAAGACCTATTTTTTTAAATACTATAACTCACCGGTACACAATTTTCTGTCCTATAATAAGAGTGGTCCTCTAATCATGTCCTTCAACACAGAATATGTTACATATGATGCGGATCACCAAAACAAAATTTTTACAATATTATTTACATGTATCAAAGAACTATTCCAGATACAAAAATCTATAATTTGACTATTATGTAAAAATAGTTTCCAAAATTTAACTCCATTGACTCCTTGAAATTTACATTAACACAATACAAGATACAATTTCCAAACAATTAAAAGAAGCACAGCACACAATATGTTGAACGTTACATGCTTATTGTTAAAAACAATTAATCCAATTATGAAGTTCCAGAAATAGAATTCTCTGAATTCCAAATCTCTACATTAAAAAATTTGCACATATTGACAGTGTACGTTTTGCGAGCATCTAGAATAGGGGTCTTATTACATAGACGATTATAATAAGATGAGAAGAAATCGGAAGAAAACAATTAATTATAAAGATGTTAACTTCTTTTTGGCAAATCAGCTATAAGTATCGTACAACCATCCTGAAAAATGTGTCATTTTAAACTTTTGAAAAATAGCAACCAGCTGGCTTTCATAGCATTTTTTCGATTTCATAAATTGATCGATCCTTATAGCACAATAATAGAAAAAAGGGAGTCACACAACCCCATGAGGAGAAACTTCTACCACAATTTTTACTTCTCTTCCTCTTTCTGATCCTCATCTTTAGTGTCCAGAACTAATTATATCGTTTCTGTAAAATTCTTCTAATGATAATACAGTTTGTTTTTCATAAATTCACAACATACATTTATTTCGCAAGGTGTCGCAAGAAAATAAAACAAACACTTCATTTCATTTGATCGTTTAAGTTATCTCTCATTTAAAAGTTTCATGAACAAACAAGCGGAAGCCTTCTCCCTACGACTTTCTTATATATTACTATACTACGGCGCTCTTTTGTGATTAGCTTCGTTATACTGTAAACGGAATCTAATATGCATCTTAAAACAGTACTTCTTCCCGCTGGCCGATTTATTTCGAACAGTTCTATAATTTTTGTGTAAATGTCATGTGTCAAACTTCACTCGTCTAACCCATTCAAATTTTTGAGTTCTTGTGTTCCTATACACTCAGACAGACAGACAGACAATCCACAATGGACATATTTGGCCCACAGTTCGATACAAAGCTACAATTTTGATATAAAGACAACTTGATGAATATCATTCAACTAGCTTGTTGTGTTTTTGAATAATTATATTCACATGTATTTGGGTGGGCAGACAGAACATCTTTCCTTAAACTGATTTTATCCAAAATCACTCAGACAGCCAGACAGACAATCTACAATGGACGTATTTGGCAAACGGTTTGATACAAATCTACAATTTTGGTATAAAGACAACATGTTGAATTTCATTCAATTAGCTTGTTGAGTTTTTGAATAATTATATTTACATGTATATGGGTGGACAGACAGAAGATCTTTCCTTAAACTAATTTTATCCAAAATTTGATAGAGATCTATAATTTTGGTGCGAAGGCCACTGAACAAATTTTATTTGTCTAGCTCTGTTGAGTTATCGTGCTCACATACACATAGACTGAAAGGCACAAATGTGTTTTTCGGACTCGCCGAGGTCGAAAACATGGAGATTCATCATAGAGGTCGAAGTTTTTGACGATTACAATACCTTTTCTACAAGAATTTTAATTTCAATTTAACCCTCACAGGCTTCACCTACCTACCCAAACTGATGTATGGTGCATAAAAGCCGGCAGGAAATATTCACAAAACAAACACGTCAAAACATATAAAAACACAGCGACAAAAATGAAGAAAATACAAAATGCATGTCAACATTCCGAAAAATTAAGAAAAATACTGACAACCCCCCCCCCCAAAAAAAAAAATTACAACCAAAAGCAAAAATGCTAAGTAAGCATTAAAACAGCATTTTCAGGAACATGAATCAAACTTTGCTTGATTCTTGGTTAAGTTATATTCAGGCAACACGAGGGCTATTTTGGGAACGGAATTAGTCATTTTGATCCATGGTGAGATGACGAGAACGACACCTGAGCCGGTACTCTCTTTCCAAACGTCCGTACAGCACCAACGATCTGATTCTCAGTGTCAAATTCGAGGCCGCGGTGGCCTAGTGGTAAGGTCTCGGCTTTGGGGCCGGAGGGTTCGAGACCCGATTCCACCGAAGATCGGCCGTGTATGGGGCCTGTTGTACGCTAAATCATACGTGGTGGCCAAACGTCCTCCCATTGGTGTGGAACTTTGGAGAGGGGCTGCCAGCTCAGGCGTCGTCCTCGTCATCTGACCGTGGCTCAAAGTTACGATGTCCGTCCCAAAATAGCCCTCGTGTTGCTTCAAAACGGAACGTTAATATAACTAAACTCAGTGTCAAGTTCAACGTGCACAAATCCTTCATACACGACTGATAGTTTCATGAACTAGGTCCTTAATTGTTGTATTCTTTTTAATAAGTATTTAGAGTTATCTTTTAACCCAATGAAAATAAAGCAAAATTTAAAGCTGCAATATAGAAATTTTGTTTAAATTTTTATGTGTCTGGCACAAAATAATCACATAAATTCCAAATAATATCAATTCCAGCTATTAATACTGCTTCAGTCGCGTAATCATTTTAATTGTCTCCTTCATTACACCTCAACCTCATTCAGCCTTGTTGAAAACGGAAATTCTAGAGTCATTTTTCATCTTGAACAACGCCTTATACTAAGTACTCTTCGCCTTTGTAAGAACAGAGAAAGGATCTGCTGATGAATATTCATCTGAAAGATTAATTTTGAAAAGAACGGGAAGCTGCGATTTTCACTTCCAAATGGACATTCATACTGACAGTTTGGATGTTAATGCTCATTGATAAAACTTTGCATTGAGTGGATACTTATTGGTATAAAAATATAAGGAAAACTTTTAAGCATTACGTAGAAGAACCTTAATCTTTTCCAAGTATTCTTATCATTCAAATACTAAGTATCTTTAATGCAATTTTTTAAAACCCCAAATCATTAGGATTATGATAATGCCTTTACTGCAATTGAATATCTCATTCAAGCTCAAATAAATAGCAAAGTATTTGGAAAAGAATGATAAATGTCCAATATAAATAACTGACTCTCAATCTTCTTCGTCCTTTTAAATTGCTTAAAGACAATGTAAATCATGTAGTAGCTCATAAAATAATGAATGAAGAATAAATGCTAAAACTTTCATGAGGTTATGCTGAACATTTAGTTCGAATGCGGGTATTTTCAAAAGAAACTTTGCTCTAAAATTTGCGAAAATACTGTATCATATTTAGATTACTATCATATTTATTCAAAATATAGGATAACGGCTTTATAGTCAAAACTGGATGTGCAATTATAACTAGCAAGATGCGTCATAATACAAATAAGAAACTAAATTTTCTATAAGGTTGAAATAGTTTAACTAGGTAAAAAATAGTTGACTTCTGAAATGTAGATGAAAAATCAGATGCTGTTAATATCGTTTTTTATCCTATGGAAATCAAAATCATTCAAAGAAAGCAAAAACCAAGAAAAATACTCTGAGAGAATCGAATTAAACAAGTAAGGAATCCATTCTAGTCCACTTTGTCAAGGGCTAAAGACTAAATTCGAAATGGATTCAAAATATTTAGGAAATTTTTCTGTAAGAAGCTTGCATTACGCCAAAAATAGCTTCTCTTAGCCCGAAATTTCCCAACAAAAGACAAAGGAGATCAGTACCATCTAATAAGTATTGTTTTAAAAGAAAAAGGAAAACCAAACACAAACATAAAAGCGCTAATAAGATTGAAATAAAAATATTAGCCATCGGGCTGAATAAAAACCCTCATAAAAAAAACTAACCCCACTATCAGAAGAGAGATAAAATGTCCTCACTTTTATTACAAACCAACGCGAACTTCCCGCCTAAATAAGTAATTCCCCTTTTTTTCTTTGTAAAGGAAGACTAGAATCATGGCGCCATCTGTATTCGAAAAAGAAAAAGAAAAGCAAAACAGTAGGAAAAACAGGAAGGGTAGGGAATCAAATCATTTAGACATATTAATAAAAAAAGCCCTTAGTTTCCTTCGATGCTACAATGGAAAGTGAAAGGTTTTTTAATTCCAGACTGCTTTCAAGGATAAAATTTTTAATGCCGTGAATATTAAAAGGGAAATGGTTATCATTGAGATTCTTTAAAAACACATTGGAAGCCATTCGAAAATCAGTTCTATTATTGCATATTTTTTAAAATTCTGTTAACTTGACTAGAAATTACGTTTCTAAAAACCCTAGAATCTATATTGGAATGATAATCACAAAGATTTTTACACGTGAAATTAAATTCAGCTCTTTATTTTATTTATGCTATTTTTGGTTTTAGCATTGTATGTGCGATAGTGCACTGAAGCACGAAAAGTGTAGTTCAAGTAATATTTCAAGTTCCTTTATATAGTATTAATATGAGGGTATGTAATTGCATTTTAAGTACTTATCATAAAAGCTGGAATTCAATTATATCATATACGTCACTTATAATGTGAAATCAAGTTGAATAATTTAAAAGAGTTTATACAATAAAACAGACGTCTTTCACTACGACGACCTCCAAGAAAATAACTTTGAAAAGAAAAACAAATGCAACAATAGAAAGAACAGTTTTTTAGAAGGAAGAAAGATACAAGGTGCTTTTTTGGAGAGTTTATAGGACTTTTAAATCCTTCTTTTATAACAAGCGTTCATTTGAGAATATGCGCAGTTTTTAAAAAGATATGCAGTCTTGTTGGCTGATAACACAGGAAAAAAAGGCTAGAAGAGGGAAAAAAACGAAATGACGAAAGAAACTGGCTTAAGAGATTAGATTTAGAGACAAGCTTGAAAACAAACATATTTTTCTTTTCAATTTTAACAAAAGGTTTTTCAAATTGTGCTCCAGGTTTAAAAAGTTTTTTAAAAAAGTTCTTTCAGTTATCTTACTCTATTTATTATGCTAGACATGATTTCAGTAGTTGCCTCTTATAGGTCACTGTAGTAAAAATTCACCGTTTTATTGGAGGATGTTTATTGAATTATTTCATTCGTCTAATGACAGGCCGCTATTAAGATTTTTTACCGACCTCAAATTTTTGGATGAGTTGCCTTATAAATAAAGATATGGTGTATCGTCAAGTCTTGATTTCAATGTATCATGAAATCCCTATAAATACTAGCTAGGCTAGGGATACTTGGCCCTAGTTTTAATGTTTCTTATATTTCTCGATTATTTTGATTGTTTGCATCATAAACGGATTAGTTTGTGGAGAATGAGAAATGCATTTATACTAAATTGATATCTCACTTAATCATAAAATGAATATATTTTATGAAATCACGTAGGGTCAAGTATCTCTAACGGCAGGGATACTATGGATATTTGAACTTAGGGGTAAGGATACTTCACCCTGCATGAAAAGAATACTTAATTTCTTTCGATAATACTTGCATATGAGAAATTCAGATACTAAGTTAAAACTACTGATTTAAAGGCTTCTTAATTGTCAACAAATATTAATTAATTTTAATTAATATTAACTAATTTTAAAAATTGAATAATTTGGAAACTAAAAAACGCAATTCATATTAATTAAAAACTACTTGCAATGCAAAATTAAATTAACAACTAAAATAATACTGATTTAGTTAAATAATAAAAATACTAGCAATAGAACTGGAAACCTAGTAACGTCACTAGTGTATTGAAGAATTGTTGATTTTGGAAAATTAGAATAGAAATTAAATTATAATTTATATAATTTAATTTCTATTATAATTTAAGTACCAAAATGAAAAGAAAGGATTTAAAAAATGAACAAAACAAGAAATTGACAAGCTCTTAATATACTTATCCGATTCTCCTAATACTTTTATCAACAGAGAAGCAAAAGAGGAAAAATATATTCTACAAGACGATTAAAATTCCAACCTGACCGAGAGGCCACCTCAACCAAAATGACGAAACGTTAAATAAAATGAAACAATTACAAATATCTCGAGTGAAAGAGTTTAATTAAAATGATAAACAGCTATATAAATATAGAAGCTGCAGTAAATAACAAACGGTACCTATATCACTGTTGCTTTGTGAAATTTTTTTGGTAGTGTCAACTATCCCTAACTGGACCTATTTATAATTATGTAACGATTAAATCACTTAGAATTAAGACACAACATAGTATATCAAATTATAGCTTGAAGTATGCTTAATACATCTTAACAACAATTCTTTTCTTAACTACTTCCCTTCCTTTCCTCTATGTATCAGAATTCAGAGGTTTAGTAGCATTCACGAGAGTAAGAAGGAGACACAACTTAACTTGCTAAGAAATATGCAACTGATAAAGAATTTATCTAAAACTTAGATAAAGCAATAATATCTTTCTGAATACCATTCAAATTTAATTGACTCACTCCGCCAATTTTTCTTCATAAAGCAAATAAGTATCAATGCCAGAAACAATAACTAAGAGTATCCGCTCGAAGTCATGTAAAATTCTGCAATCGAGGCAGAATTTAAAATTTAAAAAAAGTATGTTCTCGAAGGTATAAACAATGCTAACGTCCGTAGAACATTTTTGTGAGCCCGATGACAATATTTTGAGCTATCTAAAGCTTAGATAAAGCAATATTATCTTTCTGAATACCATTCAAATTTAATTGACTCACTCCTCCAATTTTTCTTCATAAAGCAAATAAGTATCAATGCCAGAAACAATAACTAAGAGTATCCGCTCGAAGTCATGCAAAATTCTGCAATCGAGGCAGAATTTAAAATTAAGGAAAATTATTATGTTCTCGAAGGTAAAAACAATGCTAACGTCCGTAGAACATTTTTGAGAGCCCGATAGCAATACGTTGAGCTTCTTAGTGAAAACACCAATTATTGAAATAAAGAGAATCCATTAAAGATCATGGTAAAGTATTAGATACCATTTATAGACATACATAAAGTTATATAACCATATATATAATCCTGTCAATGATTAATAAATTTTATTGACTTCAACATACTTTATTTGCATGGAAGGAGATGCCCAAAACATTTCTAAGGTGCCATGTGTTAAAATTTATAAATCAATCATTATGTCTAAAGAAAAACGAGGAAATCAATGATATAACCTTTTGCTAAGAGAGAGAAGAGAACAATCTCAATCAAAAGGGTCTCAAACAGCAATTTTTTCATAGTCTTCGGAGAAGAAAAAGAAATCACGTACTCAAGTAGAATAAATGGTATTTGAACATAAAAGAAAAAAAAAACACCATTTTTGAGTCGATAAGTTAGATTTTTCAGTTAGGAAAGCAACAGCAACCTTATCAAACGTTTTCATATTCCAGATACAGCATCGAAAATAGAAAAACCAATGCCATATTTTTCCCTTACCTTTTATCCAAATAATAAATATAAACCGCATTTCACTTTTACTGAGATAGAATTTGGTTCAAAGACGAACAACCGGATGCTCTTTGGTTTGATTTAAGGAAAAGGTAAATAATGTAGGTTTCATTGAAATGGGAATCAAACTGATACTATTTTGAGAGAGATATAAATATTTGGTCATCAGTAAGTAATTCAAAATTAGCTCATGGTTTTAAATTTCTGGAACTTTAGAAAAAGTCGTTTTCTGTATGCTGTTGCTTTTGAGCTGAAAAAAATAAAATAGTCGAATGCAGTACAAAAGAAGCATAGACTATTTCCATTTGCATCAAGAAGAGGCAATCTGTTTCAGTTTTAACATTTACCTAAAAGCAAAGTTCTGTTATATGAAGTTAAATTAGTCAAAATAAATAAAAATGTCAATCCTTTTAAATGAATCATTGACTCATTCGAATAAGACTTCAGTATAATAATATATAAATTTGAGCAAACGGAATTGAAGATATCAGGTCATCTATCAGACCCGAAAAGGTTTTAATAAGGGATTCATCATTATTAATAGTTTATAATATCACTGTATGCAAAACATATGAAATTTGAATAGAAATTTGAGAACTGAAATATTGATATATGTATACCGTCTCTAACATAAAACCAGAAGATATGACATCATTTTTTAACTGGAATCTGCTGTGTAATCGTATAGCCATTTGTGTAAGTAAGACTTTAGAGTGCATGAGAAAAAAGTGCTGAAAATATATTAAGTTAAATCAATTAATTAGTCCATTTATTAATAAAATTTTGTTAACAGAGAACAGATTACCGAAATATTTTTATTTTATAATTTTTGTTATAACATACGTTGCTACTTATTTGACGCTAACTATTTAACTGACATTGAGAAAATGTACCATGACTGAACCTAGGGTGTGTTCTTCTTGTGTTGGAGAAACTTGTTAGCGACTCGAAAAAGTATTATTTGAGTAACAATTTTGTATCTTGTTGAGTTCTAGAATAGGTTTGCTTGATATTATCTGTAGTTGCACGAAGGCTACTGAAGACACATGTCGCAATTTTGATTCATGGTCATGATCATTATTGGATCATGACAATTGAGCCGCCAGAAACTCTCTAGAATATCTCAACACTGATGTGCGAATGCTTAATCCATTAGGATATATTTAATGACCGAATTAACTACAGATCATCGGTAAAGTCGTATTACAAATCTATGATCCAGGTGAATTGAAAACTGCGTGATCTCTTGACCAATCAGGAATTTTCTTTAATAACTGAGAATTCCGATAGAGCTGTCTCTATCTACTGCCTCAAAACAATCAGTGTTGCTCTAGGGTGTCTAAAAAAACCTTAAAATAAGAACTTTGCACCCCAGAGCTTTTCCCATTCCATTTGTTCCCAATAGAGAGCATATGCAGTTTCAGCCCTCAAAGTTAACAGTAGGGTTTGCCTGTAAAGCCCTAAAATTTGAAAAAAATGTCTTAAAATGTAAATTTTTAGAAATTTTATATGGTTACTAATCTATTAAAACTGGCTTAAACGTGGTCTTATAAACATGTTTACTAATATTATGAGTATAAATTATAAATAACACAATGCTTAGCATGTTATAAAATATACAGGGTGTCCAGAAAAGGACTCCCTGATTTCAAAATTAAATATCTCGAAAACAAAGATCGATAGAGGAATGCAGTAAACGGTATGTTTATTGTGAAAGCTGTAAGAATTTTATACAGCAGTTTGAAATAATAGTTACAAAAGCTGCTAACAGATGGCGCTGTACGCTGTACAGCTCATATCAGCATACATAAATGAAATAATCGTATGAAAACATTCTTTGCAAAAAATCACATCACAATGTTTTCAAAATGTTCACCATTGGCACAACAGAGGTGGCGCAAACGAAGAATGAAATTTGCCATCACATTTCATACTGTCTCAACAGAAATGGATTCACATGCCACACAGATCGCCGATTCAAGCTCGTCCAGCGTGGCGGGATGCTTCTGGTAGACAATGTCTTTCAATGTGCCCCACAAACAATAGTCACAGGGAGTCAAATCCGGCGAATATGGAGGCCAATCCATGCCTGCACCAGTAAATTTGGGATATTCCAAAGCAATGACTCGATTCCCGAAGTATTCATCAAGAAAGCGAAACACTTGTTCGGTACGATGTGGTCGGGCTCCATCTTGCATAAACCATTCAGTACGTGGTCGATCCTCTAACACTTGCTGTGTGGCGACAAATTGTTCCAAAATTGCAACGTAACGTTCACTAGTGACCGTTTCTCGAATGAAAAAGGGCCAATAATGCCTCTGCTGCATACTGCAGCCCACACAGTAACTTTAGGAGAATACAGGGGTTTCGCTTCACACCAATATGGATTTTCGGAACCCCAAAATCGCCAGTTCTGTTTATTCACGAATCCATTCAGGTGGAAGTGTGCTTCATCTGTAAACCAGATGCATCCAACATCAAATCCTTCACTATCAATCATTGTGAACATCTGATTAGCAAAGTCAACCCTTTGTTGCACAGCTCGTACGGGTATGGCCTGGTGAGTTTGAATTTTGAATGGAAACATGTGTAGGCTCTTTCTCAGTATTTTCTGCATGCTGGAACGCTTCAAACCAGTCTCAGATGCAATTCTACGGACGGATGACAATGGAATTTGCTGAATAATTCCAGAAACTGTGGCGACATTTTCAGGCGGAACTGCAGTTTGCTGGCGGCCAACATTCCCCACTAGATCATCAGTTACGCTGCCTGTTCGTTGAAATTTGGCGAAGAGCGTACGAATGGTTTTCGCATCGGGTCCTTTTGGAACATTAAATCGTGCTTGAAAACTGCGCCTTGTTGCCGTAGGACTCTCTTTTAACCTGTGGTACTCTAGCACCAGAAAAACGCGTTGTTCAATGGAGTACATGGTTTTAATCTCTTCCTTCGGTACGCTAACCTCCTTTCACGCTTCAATAGTGGAACTGATCGCTCTGGGCTTCCGATCACTATTTATACTAGGCATTACGTATGGCGATTACAGCGCCATCTATTTGCAGCTTTTGTAACTATTATTTCAAACTGCTGTATAAAATTCTTACAGCTTTCACAATAAACATACCGTTTACTGCATTCCTCTATCGATCTTTGTTTTCGAGATATTTAATTTTGAAATCAGGGAGTCCTTTTCTGGACACACTGTATTAAAAAAGGGTCAATATCGGTAAAATGTTCGGAAAACGAAAAATTTTTAAATTATTGACTTTTAGCAATAAAACGCATTTAATATTTACAACAACATTATCATAATTAAAAGGAATCATTTTTTATTAATGAATGCAAATTATTTTACTTAAAAGTGCACTATTTAAATATAAAAGACAAAACATGACTTCGAGCTTGGCGCAAGATGCCCCAATGATCAACTTTTGCTTATGTTCATTTTGAGAAAATATGTTCCAGTTCTAGTTATGTAGAAAACCTCACCAATGATTGTAATGTAGAAGAGGAGATGGAGAATCCTGACTTCAGTTTGTGCCATCAACATGTAAACTTAACTCAAAATCTGTAACAATAGAACTGCCGAAAAACCCATTTAAGGGCCCTAAAATAACTCAAACATCAGATCGATTAAGACTTGCATTGAATCAGCGAACAGATTAAATGGCATCTAAAGATAAAGAGGGTGGTGTTATCATTTTTTATCTGAGTCTTAGTCGTGAAACTGTGAGAAGGGCAAGCAAAAAAGTTAAAACCGATATAACCCAAAAAATAAAAACTATCTTCATTGCACCCAAAAACTGAGTTTTACACTGTGATTCTAAAATTATGACAGAGCAAGAAAAAGATGTTTCTGATAGATTTTATTTGATTCTAATTTTTGATGTCCCAGGTTTTAAAGAAGGTAAACTTTTGAGCGTTACAACAATAGAAAATGTAACTGCACAGCAAACAAAGTGTTTGAGATAGTTGAAAAGTGGGGGTTGTTTTAAAATATTTGTGCTCGGTGTTTTGATATTGCATTGGATGGAGGAATGGTGCATGTGTCCGGTTAGAGAATCATTTGAAAAGGAAACTACTGTTTTCGGCTTGTAGACATCATTTTTTTGGTGTCTACGAGCCAAGGTGCTGCCTAGAAGTCACTTTATGGTACATGAATGAGTCCGGATCACACTGAATTTAAAGAGTTTCAAGGAAAAATGACCCAATCTTAAAAGCGGCAAGGATCAATTAAAAAAGTTGCAAATCAAGGCCCGTAAACTTATAAGCTTAAAGCTAGAGGCTGTCTCCATCCTCACAAAGGTCCTCACTGAAGAGAAAAATGTACTTCTTCCAGGTGACTACAGGGAATGTGGTGAAATTATCCTAATACTGTTGGGAGAAACTCCCCTCCTCGGGGAATTTGTGGTTAAACGCCTGGGGTCTTTTACAAAGCCAAGTGGATGTGTACAATACTTTATTCGGCAAAGATGTATGCTTTTAGCAAACAATTGGAATATAACAATTGTTATGTGAAATATTCGTATGGTTCGCCATTTTATTTTGTAAAGTCGGCTGGTGAGAAATTGAATACTTACATGACTCATTAAAAATTCCATCGGCGGATCATATCCGGTGAGTGACTTAGGGTTGCAATTTTAAAAAGAAGGTTGTCAACTTTGGCGCTTGTTTACTATGGCTACGGATTATGAAGAAGCCAACCAATGACAGCGGATAACGTTGGACCAAGCTGAATGCCAAAAAGTGAGTGGCAAAAGAGAAAAACTGGGGGTTGGCGATTTTTTTGAGGAGGACGAAAAAGTGAATGAAAGAAGAAAAAGACAGAAGGGAAGTTGGTAGTCGGCGAAGAAGGATGAACGTTGTTTGCGGATGAGATAAAATTGAAATCAAAAACGACGCAACTCGGCCGAATGTTGATGACATGCCATAGTGATAAAGCGCCCCCCGACTGCATTCCTATGTCCCAGATAAGTCACTGCTTTTATTAATTTTTGGCAATCAATAACATTAAAATATAGCAGCAGACCCCAATAGATATTTGAGTTAAAATTATAAAAGCTCACCAGCCAGGCTAATATTACCTTATATTGCCATATCGGTATTGTGAATGTGTTGTAAATAAATTCTTTGTATTATTCCGAAGTTGCTTACTTTTTGAAATCAACTATACTATCTAAGCTAATGATTTTAGGAGAGTCACGAATTTGGAGAACTAACGTAACACAATGGTAAAATCTAAAAACTGCATCAAATATGATTGTTCAACGTTTTGATTTTTGTTAAGATTTGGTTGAATGCCAAAAAGCTCTAGATGCTTCTGTAAATGATCTGATGCTTTGGGAGTCCCTGAACAAATACGAGAAATACGACCCTGGGGTTGTCAAAGCTGTCCTTTTAGCTTTTAGTAGGCATTTGTGGTATTTAACCAGAAGATGCGGTATCATTTTCTTTATTTTCTGTGAAAGTGTCAGATTCTTAAAAGAAAAATATTGCAGCGCCCTTAATGAAATACAACGATAATGAAAAATCCCTTCCCACTGATGTTCCCGTTTTCCCTGTTTTAAATCATACCACAAAACTGGGAAGTAATTGAAGATTTCAGTCAATCGATAACCAAAATTGAAGAACAGACTCAAAATTACTTCAGTCTGTTGAAGAAAGTAGGAAAAAACCTCCTTGCCTTAAGAAGTCCGTTTTGAATGAAATTTAAAGTAGTTAAAGTGATGACATGAGATTATTTGACAGTTATTGGATTTTTACTAGTTATTTGGACAATTAACTACTGTGCGTATTTAATCTTTTTCTTGATGTTACGTATTAAACTGTGAAATAAAATTGTAGATTTTAACTTATCTCTGCATCCACTTTATATTCTTCTTTAACATTTTAGTAAAGTTTTAAGCTATTATTGTGAACATGCAGTAACTATCGTATGGTATTTCCAAAAACATATCATGTGTGGTTATGGGTACAATTGATACTTACTTGTGTTTATATCCTAAATAAAAATGTCCATAGTAACAAATATAAACCAGTTTTAACACATTAGAAACTATATAAAATTTGCAATTTTTTTAAACTTTTACATTTTAAGAGCTTTCCTCAAATTTTAGAGCTGTACAGGCAAACCTTACTCTTAACTTAGAGGGTTGAAACTTCATATATTCTGTATTGGGACCAAATAGAATGGGAAAAACACTGGGTAGCAATGTTTTTTCAAATAAAGCCTTTTTAAGACACCCTAGTGTTGCACACTGTTAGGTTTAGTGCTTTTATTATTTCTTATAAGTTTATGAATATCCAAAGAGATTCCAATGAGTGAAATAGAAGAAAATAATGTTTTAACTATTGCTATTTTAATTCTGTCATTCGAACCTGTATTAGAAACATTGGAGCTAACTTTTCTTTAAGCCCTCCTACCTTCTTTATATCTAAAACTAAATACAATACTTTTGAATTTGAAGAGAACATATTTTAAACATCAAGAACATTGGCAAAATTATAGAATGCTTAGAATGCAAAAATGCTGTATATTGTTTTGTTCTGCATACCATGTCCTGCATTGTTTTAGAAAAGTATAACAACTTTTTTTATATTATTAAGATAGAAGGCCGACATTGATTAACTAGAGCCTTAGCTTGACCAGAATTTTGACTCAACGAATTTTATTTAATTTGGCAGATAACTCCATGCCGTAACTTAGTGAAAGTGTCAATAATAGCTTACTTTAATCTAACTTAATATTACACCGAGTAGAAACTGCAAAATAAGCCACAGTACTGAATTTCACATCCAAGAGAAAAATCGACTCTACTAGATTTCAGTACAAAAGTGAAAATATTTTTTAAAAATTAAAAAATTGTTAAAAAGTATCTATATTTTTCATTACAGTACTTAAGAGGTATTCGTCTGTTTTGAATTTGTAGCATCGAACTGTAATTCTTGTTACTGTTCGACAATAGTTTTTTACATAAAAAGTTATAATAGCCCATAAAAACCTAACAGCTATTTAAAGTATAACTTCATGCAGTCTAGGAATTTTCTAAAACTAATGGGATGATGATGTGCACAGCACGAAGCTAAACTAGAGCTATAGCCTTCGTGTTGGGTAAAACGGGACGTTAATACAACTAAACTAAACGAAGCTAAACTAAACTAAACTCGAGCTGCACAGGCAAAGGGGAACATATCATTTGGGGCTGTAATCTAATAACAAAATCTGACTATAAATTCAATAACAAGAACAAAAAGTACGAAGGAAAGAAGCGCGAGTGACTTTTAAATTTATAGAAATTTTTTCAATGACAGGACATTTAATTTAAAACACACTCTTCATCGAAACCAAGAGGCATTCACCTTTGTTTCATTAAAGAAACTTTCCACGCGTCCTTGACAATTAGATATTTTTACGCAAGGGTTAAAGAGAGGTAAAGCAAACTTCACGCCTCAGATACTGCACTCAGTAGACAATTATTTCGCTTAGGTTCGCCTTATACAATTGTAAACATTCGAAAATTAACGACCGAAGGGAGTCTCGAGATTTCCTTCCCCCCACATGAATCGGAACAGGTTCATAGGTGAGGAGGAAAGGCACGTTTCATTGCACCTCAATCCAGCGAAGCTCTCATCTTCAGTTTTCCCGACAGTGTCCAGAGGAAAGCCTTCGGCAACCGTGCCTTCCCGGACCTACAACTTCGAGGTCACTCCGACATTAACTGGATTCATCTCCCTTCCTCTTCTCAAAAGCGGCTTCCGCGAAAGAAGAATCAAACAGAAAAAAAGCAACATCGAATAATGAGAGACGATAAACTGAGGTCTGTTCGTGATCATAGTAACCGGTATGGGCGTTGACAAACCCCCTTTCCTTCATCATTTGTTGTGAGAGATCTGAATCGTCCTCTGGCTACTGGATCTTCTAAGCGCGATAAATAGCAGTCTTACTGACCTACTGACGCACATAGCCAGTGCCCTTCAAATCATTTCAAATATCTGAGCAAGACATTAGACGGGCTCAAACATTGTTGACTTCGCATCTAGGTAAAGAGGCAAGTCGGTGTGTCCTCGTTAATTTTTTTTAGCCGTGCTTCTTTTTCTGAATGTTTTCTCGTGGCTCGCCGTCACAAAAACGTTGTTCTCACACTTCTTCAGTACGATGTGAATTGCTTCAAAGTCGCCAGAGAAATTTGTGAGAGTCTGAACGGTACATTACCCGTCCTGAAACGAGTGTGTGTGGTGGTTCAAGTAAACTTAGTTTCTGCTGATTTCTTCATTCCGTTATATTATAACAACAGTGACTTTTCAAAACAAATATTTTGGACTTCAATTTTCATTCAGAAGAAAGGAAGGCCGTGAAATATGCTTCGCATTGACCGCCCAGCAATGTTTACCACCTGGACATACAAACAGGCTGGACATTCAATCATTGACAGAGGAAACCGTATTCGGCCAGAGAGACATAATAGAAAGAACATTCAAAAAATGACATGGCGTACCAATGACTGGGCCAAAGGATTTAAGGATGAAGTTGAAAGCCGGGTGGGAAGTATGACTATCGCTGATGTCAGTCCAAGTGTTGCCATCAGAAGAGTGCTTCTATTGTATGAGAATCAAGAATACAGAGAAGCAGCAAACTTCATCAACAGATTAAATTACAGCACGTTCAAAGCCATCCTCCCGGAATTACCTATCGAATTATTTGTTGATAACATGCCTCACACTCTTGCAATATTAGAGGCTCTATACGCTAGAGTTTTCTTGGCTGATGGATTAGAGATATCCTTAAAACTACTTCGCCCCGACAGTGTAGTAATGCAAATGGTTAAAGTCTTTGCAATGCAACAGGAAGAATCTTCACCTATGAGCACTTTAGTTGTGGATCCTAAACATCCCATAGTTGCATCGTGCAAGAAACTTCTAAAGGTGAGATATCTTACTTTCATATAATTTTTCTCTATGTTACAATTTAATATTTAAATATAGGAACTAAAATCTGAATGTTGAGAAATACTATTTATTTAATACAAAACAATTCATTGTTTAAGCAAATTCGCTAAAACTGTCCTATTATTGAATTCTAACAAAGACAATTCTTAATTAAAGGCGCAGTTTAAAATGATGCAAACTAACATCAGATTTGCACCATTTCTACAAAATTATTCAGTATTTCAGTTTTATCCTACCAGTGCAATGTAAGTTCCTAGAAATTCATTTAAAGCTACTAGTACGAAATACTGGATGACAAAAATAAACCATTTTGAGTGGTCTGTCTCATTTTATAGGAGAACATTTTTATCATTTGTATATGCAAATAAAGAGTCGGTTTTGTGTATTTCAACAAGAACCAAACCATCATAAGCACACAAGTAAGATTTTTTAATTGCACCGTAAATATTTGTTCTTAACTTAATTGAGTGTCATCAAGTAATGCAAATATTTCCGAAAGAAAACTTTTTGTGGTTCGTAGTATTACCTTTAAAAAAATGTGCAGGTTTTGTGGGTTTCAAATCACTGTCTTGTAAAAACGTTTTATCATTTGTTGCTTACCTAAAACATTTTCAAATATTTTATTTGTGCATTCAAAACAACTTTTCTACCGTTTTAAAGGACGTTGTACAATTTTTCTTATTTTATTGGAATACAGCAGTGGTAAACAAACTTGACACAAGTTGAAAGTTTTTTTTAAATTGAGCTTAATTTTAACTGGTTTCTCAAATTCTCAAAATCTAGTTTTTTATTAATTTTCTGTGAAAAACGCTTTGAATCCCAATGAATTTTTTCACTAGCACAAGGATTTAGTTAGAAAAACTTTTTACATTGCATGCTCTTTTTCAACCACATAATGAACAACTAAACTAAAATTAAAGATAATTTTATAAAAGAATCTAGAATGCTTCACATCCTTGAACCAAAAATGAAATATTTCATTATAACGAATGGAAAACTAATTATTGCCATTAAGGAAGGAAGGAGAATTTACTTGGTTGTTTAAAGTTAGAAATCTGATTGCATATAAGCAAGAGTTTGTAGAAATAATTCTATAAATATTATTCCATATTGTGTTATTAACAGTCTGTTGAGATAATTAAATACATATAAAATTTTAAATAATGAATCAATATAAAAAAATCCCCTTTAAACTTAGAAAAATAAAGCACAAACAGAAAGAGTTTTGCGAGTAACTGTGCGTTTATAAATTATGTATTAAACAAATGATTTGTAAGAAATTCCTTCCTTCCTTTTGAAGGAAATTTTGAAATTAAGTAGTAACAAATATAATTAAGAGAAAATGCTTATTTGAATGGTATATGGGAGCTGAAATTGCAATGAAATTCAAAAAATGTGCGAAAGTGCAGATTAAGCTTTCGAGCGTAATTAAATGTTCGATAATAATAAAAATCAAGATCAGCACATATTTGTAACAATAGCTTTTAAATGTGTTATTCTCGCATTTGCTTTCCCTCATTAATTTACCATCTGTTCTATTTACGAACTTTTACAAATAACTAAATTTTTCAAAAATAACAGACGCCTTTTAATAATGATCGATGATTTAATAATGATAATGATGATGATTTATTTGTGAGACAGAAACGATGAAGAAAACAGGTATTATTACCTGGCTGTTCACTAAATTATCATCATCTAAAAGCTAACAGAGTGTAGACGTTTATACGCTTTAAAACCCTGTTTAGTAAATATAAAGCCAATAATGATAAAATTACCTTTAATTTAAATATAATACTATTTTTCTATTTGTATTAATCATGACATTACAAGATGTGACTCCGCTATGCTCAATATTTCCAAGTTTGCAATGGCAAATTTTAGACATGCTTTTTTTCCATCAGCCTTTGGTGTGGGAATTTATTATTGATTTTTTACCAAACTTGGTTATTACTAAACCCCTGGTGTTATTTAAAATCGTATAGTAGCATCAAATCACGGACGACTAACATTATTTGCAATTTAAATGTTACGCTTCAATTACAACACAAGCAATTTGTAATTTGATTTCCTTTTGACAATAGAATTAATATTATTTTCTTTATATATCTTTAATCCGGCACAATAAATTTATGTTCTTAATTAAATAAAAAGAAAAAATGTCATCATGCAATTATTTTATAACTTCATTGACAGTCTGTTTTAAATACTAAAATACTGCTTTCAGAGAAATTTTACCGCAGACGAAAGTCAATCATTAATTGTATATTAGATCTAATATTTTCACTGTGATTCAAAGGTAAATAAATCTTTTCAAGGGTACAAATGAACTATTGGTAAAGAATAAAAATATTTCATTAACTGTCATGCTATTTTAGTCGTTATCATAACCATAATTATGTGCTTTCTCTTTGTTATATTATTTTTTCAACGCTTTGATTATGTGACTTTTTCACACACATTTCGCGTTAGGATGAAATGGCAGCTTTTTTTATCTGTAGGCGATGCTTTCTTTTAGCTTAGAAAAATGAATGTGATTGTTTTAGAACTGCAGAAAGGGGTTTTCAAAACAAGACAGCATCGAAATAGAATATCTAGGAAAGACATCATGACGAAACTGCTGTAAAAGCAACGACTGAAAATTCTTTCTTTGAAGAAAAGAACAGAAAACAATTTTCGAAAAAAATTAAATTTAAATAATATTTAAATGACTATTTTTTTCAAAATTTCGAGAATTCACCATAATATTGCGTGGATTATTATAATGTGGTAACTCAGTACATAAATAGCATAATTCTAAAGTACTTGTTAGGGAAAACCTATCCTTAGGCTAAAAATAATTTTTAATAATTTGTAATAAAACTACAAATTGATGAGCTGATTTTATTACACCCATTACAAAAAAATATAACCATGTAATTCAAACATTCGCTGAAGCGGTTTTTGAAAGAGTTCAGCTTCCAATCTATGGATCGATAGTTTTTATACCTCGGGAAGCGAGTAAAACATATTATTTAAAATAATTTTTTTCATTTAATGTTTGTCTGAATGTAAATCTCTTTGATTTTCTAATAATAGAAAAAACAAAAAAATTAAATAAGAAAAAATATATAGAAGAAACAGAAAAAGTAAACAAGAACGATAACAATACACGTTTTTGCGCACAACGCAGCAGCATCCAGTGATTGCATCAACAAAATTTTCCAACAATTAACCAACAAACCACTATAGAATTAAACAAAAAAAATCTCTAATAATCAAAATGATTAAAACACATAAAAGAAAATTAGAGAATAAAAGAAAATAAAATCAAAATGGAAGGAATGGAAGAGAACTCAAATGGCGAACTTTTTCAAAGAGCCACCCGCCATCGGAGTTCCAATTTGGACAAATTTTCTGTCGAGGGTAAGACTAAAAATTCAAAATCATACCCCCTGTGGCCTGAATTTGTCCATTAACTGAAATATAAGAAATAATCCCTTATAAAAAAGAGAAAAATCATAATAAATTCCTTTATAACAACTCCAAAAGACACTCGAGAATGTAAAAATAATTTACCCTCTGCTGAAAATAGAAGCAAGAAAAAAACTCCAACTAGAAACACACTAGAACAAAGGGAGAAAAACATTCTGGAGTTTAGCATACCTAGCTCCATCTAAGTAGAAAAATTCGAACCAATTACCAGAAGGATAAAAAGCTTTTTATAACAGTTACAATTAATAAAATTTAACCAAAGATATTAAAAATTAATAAAGATTAATTAAAAGCTTTTTCAAGCTTTCTTTGAAGCTTTTTTAATTAAGCTATTGTCATTAAAGAAATTATTTAGGTAACCGTCCGTTTAATTAATTTTTAATTTTAAATATCTTTGGTTAAATTTTATTAATTGTAACTGTTTGATTTTCTACTGTTGCTATAATATTTTTATTTTTTATACTATATTCAGAATTTCTATATTTTTCACAATCCTATCATGATTTTAACAGCATACTCCCTTTTCTCATGATGCCCTATTTCTTAAAAATTTCTAGCAAAATGTAGATGTCGCATCATAATATCCTGCTGTGCAAATCATTCTTGTAAATTCATTGAGAAAAACATAGTAAATTATATATACAATGAGTAAGCATTGAAAACCTTTGTTATTTATGTGATCACTATACACTTTCATTTAAAACTAATTACATTTAGAACGTCTGTCGTTTGATGTAAAAAATTCTGTAATTTCTTTTGAATTTCAATATATATAATCAACTAAAAAGAATAACCAGTTTCTGCTTTTTGTAAATATTGTAATGTATTACATATTTGGAAATATTGTATAGCTCTGCTTGTTGTTTGCTTTACAGCATATGTCATTCTTGAAATATATAAAACACTGTTATTTGCCAGATCCATACTATCTTCCTATTTGTAATTAAGAATCTAAATACTTTCTGTGACAAAATGCTTTTATTTTTCAATCACCTTTGCTGTCTGGCTAGAAACTTTATTGACTAGAAGTGACGTACATGCATAATTAATAAAAATCAACTCTTTTGATCGTAAATAACATTTTTTAGAAATTATTTATTACCTGATTACTTATACACCAAATTATCATCATCATCTTGCTCAAGTTGACTCTCGTTATTTTATGCAAAAGGAGCACTCAAAATATACAGTAAAAAGCGGTTATGTATATTAGTGTCTTGAGAGGTCAGATGCATAAGTTTTAGAATATTTAATCAAATGGTTCACAGTCATGGCTAATCAGATAGATCTTTAACGTCTAGATGGCATAGTTCAAGTCAAAGTTTTAATGGTGCATTTGAAATCGGAATCTTTCTTCTATTATGTCAATAACAGTCCTGACCCAATTTATTAAGCAATTATCTGTTTCTTAATCGGTGTTTATATCCGTTTTACATCACTGTGAGCATAAAATGGATAATTGTTGTGCCAAAATCGATAACAGCAAATCACATTAAATTCCAATACATTTTATAGAATGCTCAGCTCAATTCCAATGCTATACTTCAGATTCTACTACAACTTTCATAAATACGGCTGTTAACATCCGTTATTTTTAATTTTTATTTTTAAATAGCATGCCAACTGTCCTTCCTAAAGAAAGTGGAAGCAATTACTTGTTCTTGATGTTTTTGTAAATTTTGTATGAAAATCAATATTTTCAATATTTAGTATACATGAATATATTCCCTCACATAATTCACAGCAACCCATATGCGAAAGTAAAAATTCAAGAAAAATGTAGACGTGTGTTCTATAAGATAAGATGATTCATAAATTTCTGATTTCCTTTAAGGAAGAATTTCATTCCTCTGATTCTTTAATGTTTATTTTCCTTCTAAACTGCTTGGTAATCCTAACTGCGAATTTAAACTTCTTTTGATTTATTTTTCACTCACTCATCGTATATCACATAAGTTAAATTATCTCGCTAATTTTTATCACGATGTGTGAATTGACTGGATTTTAAATTATGAAATGGCATTAAATTTAATCCATGCAAAAGAAAAATTATATGCATTACGTAGACGCTTAATTACTTGTTTAGAATTCTCTTTCTGCAATTTAATAATTGAATTTTTTGCAGGTTATCGTTTTGTCCGAACCCAGAATAAAGAAACTCATCAGCACTCGAAAGAGAGCACTGGAAAAATCCATCAAAGGATTAGGACAACACGGCATGGTTGGTACTTCGGACAACAATCTAATGAATTTGCACGAGGCTTTAAAATTAGAGTTCGACAAAGTCATTCACAGATATAAAAGTGCGGTGCAAAAGCTGGATGAATTGAGCTTGGCTCCGAAACAACTTGTCACTCGATCCATATCCCATGGTCCTGCACCCATCAAAGCCAGCCACCAACGGCAATTGAGTCTTCGACAAGAGGAAATACAAGAAAGACTGATTAAAAACAAGACTCTTCTCAATGTCATCGAACCTACGCTGAATAACCAATCGATGAATATCTTGTTGAATATTCTCCAGAGGCGCATAGAAATGGATAAAGATGCTTTATTTCAATTTACTCAACTTCGTAAGGAAGTGAAAGATATGAGTCCAAATGCTGTCGTGGCTTCTGCTTTAATGCGATTCTCACAAGGCTGTCAGCAGATTTTAGAGCTGATCAAGGAGTTTGGGGATGATGATAATGATGATAGTAGCACCGACATATCCGGCTATCACAGTGATTCCGATTCTGCAATTGCCCTTAGTGGATCTTCGGCTGTTGGATCAACTACCAACAGAGCGTACAAATACAACCTGCTGTATAGATCAGGTAGGTTTTGTCTCTCATATCATATTGATGGCTTAGTTCACAAATATTTTATGTCCATCTTCCATGGTTTGAAGTAAACTTGATATGAAATTCCGGTTTTTGAATTTTACAATAGTCGTGGATATACAAGGTGTCCACACTTCTCGTGGTCTAATAACTAATTTCTAAACCGTTAGAGATAGACATATAATTGCAATTAGAAAAATGCTTTAAATGATGGAAAAAATTATATTTCATGTTTTTTGAGTCACTAAATATATTTCTGAAAATATTACGAATTCTAATTTTTTATACGGTCCCCCGTTCCTATCAGTCATATTTAGTAAAATATACTTCACACACTAACATTTTAAACAAAAAAGTTCCATTCTTCTGCGACTAAAACTAACCAAGTTATGGAGCTTTGAATTTCATAATTTTAAACCAATCAGCGGCCTCGACGAGTAAATGTTACACGCTGATTGGTGGATCGTCTTCGAGGCGGCTATTGAAATGGTGTAAAGTCAGCGATGTTCAAAGCTCAATAGCTCGATCAGTTTTAGTCGCAGAAAAGTGACACTTTTTTGTTTAAAATCTTAGTGTGTTAAAAATATTTTACTAAATATGACTGATAGGACCGAGGGACCGTATAAAAAATTAGAATTCGTAACTTTTTCAGAGATATAATTATTGACTCATAAAACACACATTATAATTTTTCCCTTCAAAAGTATTTTTCCAATTGCAACTATATGTCTATCTCTAACGGTTTAGAAATTAGCTATTGGACCACGATAAGTGTGGACACCCTGTATGTAAATGTGTACCTGACGGCAATAATTATATGCGATTTGCAATGGTATGAAACTAACTGGCTTGGCATTCATAACAGACCCGCGAACATATAGAAATAGAGTTTTGTCGATATAATTGTTTGAAACACAAAACTGAAATCACTTTAAATTAATTTAACATACATTAATTTAACTTTTCGTAACTTTTTCAGAAATGTATTTATAGACTCAAAAACCATAAATATAATTCTTCCCCTCATTTAAAGCATTTCTTCAATTGGAACTATATGTCTCTCTCTGATGGTTTAGAAATTAGCTATTGGACCAAGATAGGTGTGGAATGATAAATGCATAATGTTTGTAAACAATGTAGATTCAGTACAGAGAAGCATTAATAATCGCATCGTGACTAGCAAATGGGTGAAGATGAACATGTATCATGTGTGCACTGAGACATCGATATAGCTAACATTTTAGGATTAATTTTAAGTAAAATGCGTTAGTTGGTTTATATTAAAAATGAGGACGTTTGAACGACAGTGTAAATAACAATAATTATTTCTTGAAGTTTAGAGTTAACTTACTAAAAAGACATTTACAATAATGTATTCCTTCTTAGCACTTTGATGAATTCTCGTGAACTTTAGAAGACTATAGAATTTTTTTTCAAATTCCTTCAAACAATCAGCTGGTGTTTAAATATAAAAATATTTTCTCCATTAACAAGATTTTTTTCATATAATTTCAATGTTTCTAGGCAAATATGCATTTTTGTTGCACTTAAATATTTCTAAAACTATGTAGAAAGATTTCAGATGATACTAAAGAAGTGTATGGATTTAAAAAGAAATTTTCATGCGCATGAATATGAGTACTAATCATTATTTAGAAATCGCGCAGGCATATCTTTGCAAATGTTAGAAGTTACTTAAGATGGAACACATAAAACAGAAGCAGGGGATAAATGCGTGTTAAATGGAGTACAAAATCCTTGGAAGAAAAGCTATTATTGCATTCAAAATCATAAAACTCTTTTTGCTGCGTTCAGAATGGAAAGTTGATAGATGAAAGCTAAGTGCTTGAAAATCCTGATTACGTTTTGCATTATCGCTTGAATACATCGCAGAGTAACGAACCATTTCTTCTTATGTCAATAGAGAAGAAGTGGTAATCGCGAATGAAAGAAAGTCTGACTTCGAAATGATTTCAGCTTTTCGACTTGCATCGCAGATGGAAAACGAGCAATCATTCACTTTTTCTTTTATTTCCCCTTCTTCCCCATCATTACACATCGCCTCATTTGCTGAATGCTGCCTTCTCTCAGAGTGGATCTTTAAATCAACAACACACAGCATCTTCCTTATCGAAAAGAATAGTTACATAATTATTTTTGCTCAAGTGTTTGCAGAAAACACCCTTTTGTGAACATTTTATTGCTTTCTGCTGTTGTTTTGAATACTAAATTCTTTTTTAGAAGGAAGAATGAGATAAAAGAACTTATTTACAAAATAGGCTTAGTAGTTTATAGCCCCCCCCAATACTTGCATACATCGACAGAGAGGCCCTTAAATTTGTTTATTCGCGCGTTCATATTAATACTATGTGTTTGAAATGAATAAATATCCAGAGGAAAGCTTGGATATTGAATAATGGGAAATGTATCAATTTGGACTTCTCTTAGCATCAAAAACGGTTCGGTATAGAAAAGGTTTCATTTTGAAAATTTTGTCTCTATCTTTTGAGATACCAGTTTCTTAAATTTGATGGTAATCTTATTTTGGAATTAATAGGTTTTTTTTCGATAGACAAAAGACTGATAAAGTACTTGGAAATATGCTTATTAATTGCTATCAATTCTTTAACTTCAGTTATCAGATTCAAACATTCCAACAATGAGTGAATGATCCTAGACAGTTAATAGGCTGAAGGTCTTTAAAAAGAAAACGTAAGGTCATCAATACAAGAAAAACTGATGAGAAAATTGATTGGAGTGATTTCAATATATAGTGTGAAATCCATTACGCCTCAAATGCGCCATGCCAACTTAGTTTTGGAATCCGATGCGCATCTTGCATGAGGAAAAAGGACATGACGTCACATCATATGACAACGTGCTGTTAGATGTTAAATGGCATACGTAGTTACGTTTGTTATTTGGTTGTGACGTCATATGTAGACTCCATTCTTAAGCAAATGTCTTTTCAGTGTCGGAAAAGCTATAAAGTGATTAAAATTCTTCCTATGACTTAATATTATACTTTATGTGACTTACACTTTATGTATTTGGTTTGGTTTTCCCTTTTCTTTTAAAAATAATGCTTTTTAGATGTACATATCTCCTTTTTCTTTTCTTGGGAAATTTTGGGCTAAGAGAAGTTATATTTGGTGTAATACAAGCTTCTTACAGAAAATTTTTCCCAAATATTTTGAATCCATTTCTAATAAAGTCCTTAGCCCTTGATAAAATGGACTAGAATGGATTCCTTGTTTGTTTAATTTGATTCCCTCTGGGTTTATCTTAGTTTTGTGCCTTTATTTGAATGATATCGATTTCCATTGTTCTTTGTTTTTGTATGCAGCTGCAATTGCGCGCTACTTAAACATTATAAATTTTATTGTTTAAATTTTGTTATTTTGTTGTTTAAAGTTTAAGTTAAATTTATTATTTTTTAAATTTATTCTTCTTTTTCTAGTTGATTGTTTTTAAGCTTTACACTTTATGTAGTAATACTATATGTAACTTAATATTAGTGACTTAAATGCATCCCATCATATCGGAAATTCTTCCCAGAAATCCTTTTCGGGGAAAATCCGGAATCGTTTTTAAAGCATGAGCCGCTTCAAAACACTCCAAATGTTGTCTCTATTTAGTTAGAGAAAAAAAACCCTGATACCTAAAAAAATAATAAAAAATTACCTCTATTACAGGAAGCGAAACCTGTTAATTGGATTTTGTCAGAATAACATTCGTGCTAACATTTATCGCTATTCGACTATGGCGTGAGAGAATAGCTTAAACAACTTATCACGCTACTTATTGTTAAAGGAACAAGAATCTTTATCATTAACACCAGTTCTTCGCACCATTTATTAAAAAGGAATAAATGCAAACAATATTCATAAAGAAACTGAAACAATTGGGAAGAAGAAGCGTTTTCATTCTCCGGCAACACCATATTATGAAGTTAATATCCCGATAACGTATAAACATCATCTATTTGGATAAATTCTTGGAAGAGATTAGAATTCCCTCTTCATAGAGTCGCTGTGAAGAGCTTATTTCTTGGTTCTCGAGTATCAGTGTCACGTTCTGCGAAGGTCATCTATTAAAATCATTCTGATTCTGTCCGTAAACCTCTTCTTTGACACTGAGGATTAAGATGCACTCAAACTAGGGAATACTAAGTGAGACTTGTATGCCTGAAACCTTTGGAGATAAAGAGCCTCCCAGTTATCTTTTAGAAGTCACGAGACCACATAAGCTAAGGGAGACTCAGTTATGAATGAAAATAGCCGCATTTTCTCTTAAATATTAAACGTACATTCTTTCGAGTAAAAAGATTCAAAATATATTTACATTTACATTAATTCAAAATATAGTTACAAACTATCATTCATTATGATGATAATGCTCTTTCATCAAAAAATTTCGAGATGGAAATCAGGGAATATAACGTAATTTAAAAGGCGATTATTACATAATATTTATTCCTTTCTTTAACCCTCTTTCACCGAGCGAGGCGGTCCCGGGCGGTCTAAAAATTCCCCCCTTACAGGCAGATCTGAGGCGGTTGGCTTCTTTTGAGGGGAGGTGAGGTTCTGAGATCGCTTAGGAGATAAGCGAGGTATGGGGGTTTAATTATCCTCGCCAACCACAACTCATTTACCTGCGCCTTAAGGGAAGGTTATAGCAGGGGTGGGGGTAAATGAACACCCAGGTTGAAGAGTCCAATTCTTTCTCGCTTTTTCTCAAGATTTCGTGGTTTCAAAGGGGCTAGAAGAAAAATGTCGCCTCAAGATTAAAGAGTTAAGCATATGATGCAGCAGAAAATGAAAAATTCTATTAAAAGAGAAATTCAAATAATCTTAATATGAAGAATTCGAATTAAAATTATATCTTACATATACGGTCCGAAAATTTAATTTTTGTTAGTATAAAAACACCGCATTGCATACTAAAATAACTCTGATTTTGTTAACTTTAAAAAGTTAAATTATTTCCTTTATGCAATCATTTATCTCTAAAACTTAAGTCTCGAGATGCTTTCTTTCCTAAATTCTTTTTATTATTAATTTTTTACTAAAAGAATCCTTTTTTTTAATTCTGAGAACTAAAATTTTCTTGCAAATCAATTACTTCAAAACGGACTTTTAAAATGATTTGACCTTCATTTTTATGACAAAAATTTCAGTCTCGATCAGTCTTAAAATTTCTAAAATTCGAAAGGTGAAATGGCGAATGTTTTAACAAATCGTTCAAATATTCGCAACTCATAATAACGAATCGTTGAATAAATATTATATGCATCAACTCTTAAAATAGTCAGTTGCTTCAATGCCACATTGTGGGGTGGCGTCAAACGGACTTGATGTTCCATCTCCTTCCCTATCTACCTTTCGCATACGAGAGATAATTTTCATAAAGCAGCCGGCCATAATTTCGGTACCTTCATTTTTATACAAATTCCTCCATTGTCATTTGGATGGCTCAGCGAAAGGGGAAACATAATCTGTCTGGAAAGTTCCCCATAGCCTTTTAACCTAAGCAGTTCGGCCTCCGCGAAGTTAACGATCTCGCATCTCTCACCTCATTTACAGACATGGCATTGTTTCGTTAGGGTTAGAGCAGTGTTAAATACAGAAATACTTTTATTTTGATGAACTGCATCGAATCAGAAAGGGTCGAGTTTGAAAACATTTCACCTTATTTTTGAAAGCGATGTGTTTTACTAATGGATATTGACTTAATAATAGCATGCATTTCAATGCATACGATTAAAACTATGCGGAATGAATATTAGTTGGAAATAATGACTTACACCACCACCCATTCTTAAAATGAGAGCTTTTGCGTCTACTCAAATACTTCATTTCATGCAATAATATGACCCTTTCTGTGTTCCCTGAACTTTGATAACGTTACATATCTATTAATGTTAGCTCTAAAAGGACGCATATGAGACTTAATAGATGTTAAAGGCTTCATTTCAGTAAGCCTTCTACATCCACTAATGTTTCGCATTCAGACAGAGAATATGAGATTTATTTAACTTAATGAGAGCATTAACGAGACTTGTTCAACATTAATTGAATGTTTTGTCTGCCAAATGAATTTCTTGCATTGCAGTTTAGTGGACAGAAAACTACACATTATGTGCCTTATCATTGCTTGACATTTTCAAAAGTATTTCCCTCACTCATTTATAACTGAAATTTTCAACTTGATTTCCACACCAGGTTTCTAAGATGGAAGCTTTGCCTACCTACATAAAAAAGTCATTCTTAAGCTTTTGAATTGCTACAAAAAAATAAGTGGATCTAGGTATCGCATTAAAAATGAACTTCCTTATTTTTATTTAACAAGTCTCTCCTTTTAGTGCTTTCTCAATTTTTTTAACCAATGACGAGGTAATTATTGAAAGACTTTTTGTAGAAATGTTTATTGATTTAATTATTTTTTCCTAATTATAACTATTGAGAAAGTAGCGAAGGTAAAATATATAAAATCGAAGCAAAAGAAATACAATGATTAAAAGTCTAACAGAAGATGATTTTCCAGATGTTCAGCATCTATCTTGATT